>APFE030898510.1:0-12924 GCA_000404065.3 Pinus taeda
ACATTGTCACATAGCAAGGCCTTGACTAGCAATTCTATCTCTCCACAATATCGTGGCACAATTATGGTGAGACCAATGACTGATAAAAACCATCATCATTATCTATTAAGGCACATACCACACCTAGGTGTTCACAAGGTACACCCTTTTAGGACAAATCCTATCTTGGAATAACACATCCTCAAGGAATTTCCTCTTTAACTACTCTTACCTATTGGATTCCCTACCACATCCTCAAAGAGTATCGAAATCAATCTTTGGTTCTTACTGAATCCTCCATTCTTTCTTCATAACATGAAGAAAATAATTATGTGTATATCTCTCCTCATGGCCTTCACTAAGACTTACAACAGTAAGTCCTAGTCTAGTGCATTAGTCTAGTGCATGACACATGAAGTAGAGAACCATATTTGTCACTCCCTCTTAACTAGGGAGGACCAACTCATTCCTATAAAAGGAATATATAAAGCTCCCTCTTAACTAGGGAGGACCAACTCATTCCTATAAAAGGAATATATAAAGCTCCCTCTTAACTTGGGACTTGCTTCTATCAACTACTTGTATGTCCCCTCCTTTCGATGTCATGAATTTCAAATTGTTCATCATGAAGCCTTGATCTTGTAAGGAATAATCCATCCATCACTTTCCTTCAATGAACCATAGGGTTTAACCAATAGTTATGTTATCCTTCTTTTCCTTCGAAATAGATCTTCTGCCGACACCTAGCTTTTCTTCATACAACTACCTCTTCTAGGTCATGTTTATTTTAGTACATTCCATCCATTTTCAGTTGTAGGTGACATATAAAAATTTCTTTTGGTAGCCCTATTTCAACCCAACCAGATGTTGTTCAAAAATAAAAATGAGCATAAATAAAGTTACCTTTTATGATGGTCTTTCATCATGACATCTTCTTATTTGCAACATTGACATCTTTCACATTCATAAACACATCTCCAAGACATTCAAATATCAAGGGTCTCGTATATTTACAGTCCTTATCAAAGTTTTCATTCCTTCTCCATTTGAATCTTTGTTATCTTCTTGTTTCTCTTCTAATCATCTCCCTTCATGCTTGAGTCTCATTAGCACTATTGCTTCATAATCCTAAGTTTTGTCTTAGGCTTTGTCACAAGTTTGAAGCTCATGAATGTTGTTTTAGGGAAGAGGAAACCTATAAATATTGCATCATTAGGCGTGATGTGATAAAATTTGGATGCTCATATGAGTGTTCAAGAGTTGAATTCCTAATTAGAATATCTCATTGGAAATCCTTTTAAGGCCTATGAAACTACTATTACCACTCAACTTAACCTAGTTTGGATGGGGTTCATTGGCTATCATGGCTACCAAGATAAGTATTTGTGTCAAAAATATTTCATATGAATGTATTTCATAAATTGTGGCAGCCTTATTTTGGAAAGAGTTTACATTTGCACGCAAGAATAATATATATCTTGCATGGGTCTTCTTTGGAAGGTTTATATATTTTTATGCATTAAAAAATTAACTATTGTGCACTTGAGTTCTTGAAAATAAGTATTTTCTTTTTCATCCAATAAAAGTATCTATTATACGTTTGTTTTTTTGAAAAGAATTACATGCTTGCATGCACGAAGGAGTAGGTCATGCATGAAGGAGTAGGTATTATGCATTTAGTTTCTTGTAAAGAAATATGTGTTCTTGAAAGTATGGAAAGAAAAAATATTATTATTTCTTTAGGAAAAGAATACATGTAGAGGTGCACAAAACAATAATCATGATGTTGGTTCCCTGGAAGAGAATAGATGCTTTGAAATAAAAATTTGTTTTGTGCTTGGTTATATATATATATATGGTGTTCTTACATGAAAGAAATATACCTATATGACTAATAACTATTATACTAAATTCTTGGAAAGGAATTTTTGCATATAAATAATAATTATTACATAATTTCAAGAAAAAATAAACATGTGTTTAAATGTTCTAAGTCTTTAAAAAAATATATTATTAGAAAAAAAATCCACGGTTCTTGTGTGCATGAGCATAGGTTAAATATAATTCTTTTCTTAAAAGGATTTGCTGTGAAATTATGGGAATGTATTTATGGATTTTGTGTGCATAATAACTAAATTATCGAAATCGTTTTACTTGAAAAATGTTAAATGGGAACTTTGTGCAACCAAATAATAACTATTTTCCGAGATCCCTAGAAAACGAAATGTGTATTTACATACACAAAAGATTAGTTCATTGTGTTAAATCTCTTTATGTGCAAAATAATAATAGATATTTTGAAAAAAGGAATAAGATTATTTATGCATAGAGACATTAATTGTTGTGTTAATTTCCTCCTTGAAAACAAAAATGTGTTGCATGAATGCAAATAATAGTTGACTGAAATATATTTCTTGGAAAGAAATGCACTTTACATGCATGGAAAGTAAAACTTTTGAGATAGATTTCTTGGGAGGAAATGTAGCTTTCATGCGTAAAAAAAATAACTAATTGGGATTTCATGCATAATTGAAAATATATTATGTTAGTTTCCTTTGGAAAGGATTATGTCTACATGCAAGAGTAATAGCTATTATGTCCATTTCTTTTGATTATTTTTTAATACATGAGAATGAATTAATTAATGAGTTAGTTTCTTGGAAAAGAAACATGGATGTTACATGCAGAAAATAATGGTTAATATTGTGCAATTTAATAAAAGCTATTGTGCCAAAAGGGTATATATTGTATACACCAACTAAGGTAATAGTTTGCTTTTTAAAAAGGAATATCCATTTACACGGTTTCTTTTAAAGAGTGTTATGCATATACAAGAATAATATACTATATGTTAGCTTTCATTTGGAAAGATTATGAATTTTCAAATAAGATTATTTGTTAACCTTCATCTAGAAAGACTATGTGTTTGCATACAAGATGGTGTCAAGCTTTATTTGTGAAAGACTCTTTTGGGAAAAAAATAAAAATATATGCATTTTCATGAATATGAATAATAACCATTGTGTTAGTTTCTTTTTTACATATTTGTGTGCACTAAAAGTAATAATTGAGGGGATAGGTTCTTTGAATAAAGTTTATATAATTATATGCATAGGAATACTAACTAATATGTTTTACCCTTTGAAAATAAAAAAGTATGTATTTCATGCATATAGCATTTGGCTTCTTGAAAATAATTCTTTATAATAGGATAAAGTCTATTTGTATGTTCAAGAAGAAAATGTATTTTCATGAAAGGTAACATATGTTCACATGATATTGGTTGAGGGGTTGGGTCCTTTTGGATAAATTTGATGTGGATGCATGAAAATAACACATATTTTTATTGTTATTTGGGAAAAGCTTATATGTATAATTTTGCAGAATCTTTCTACAAATCAGCTAGCTCTGATACCCTGTAGAACTTTTTCTACAAATCAGCTAGCTCTGATACCATGTAAAAATTTCTCACCTGTAGATCACCTCGTAATGCAATGTACTAAAGCAAAACACTTGATCTACTTCTACAAACAATTTAGTGGAAGATTAATCGAACATGAGCAACATCAATAAGAACACATATAATTGATAAGAAGGAATCAATCACACATAACACAGAAGAATTTACTCGGGGAAAGCCTCAGCGTAAAACCCCAACTCTGTATTATCATACAAGTGGAAATATAGTCTGGACTATAGAAAGAATCAACTCACAACCTGTCATGCTCTCTCTGCAATCCCTCTGTTGCTCATAGACAGTCAAAGTCTTCTCACAAACCTTGTCTTTTGTCCTCCAAGCCTCCTATTTCCTTGTGCAATTTCCTTGGGGTCCAGTGCTGCCACCAGTGTGAATTGGTCGCTTCACACACTCACTAACCTCTTATCTAATTGCACAAACTTGAAGGAGATAAATCCTCATCATGGATGAGCTTACTTTATAGTAAAAATATTCATCAAACTGATAGTACAATGTCCCTTCTCTGATCTCAACTGGGTTTCTGTCTAAACTGACATGCATTAGTTATCCATGAGTGAATACATAGTTATCTGAAAATGATAGTTGTCACATGCATGCAAGCATCAATAAACTATATCTCATTAATTTAACAACTTGTTAAATTAATCTAACTGAACTTGACTAAGTTAAACTAAGTCAACTGATCCTCTCAATATAGAACTCATGCTTAATTCCTCAATCAGTGGAGCAAAACAAGGACACATTCCCCAATACATGGAGAAATAATTGCATGTTCTCACAAAGACTTCAAGTTTTCTTTTCATTAACTAATTAACTCATGGAGATTAATTAATTAATATTTTAAACTACTGGTAAGATCAAATTCGTTTTTACTTCCTATAGTTAGACCAGGAACTGCTAAAAATAGGAAGGGACCCAGAAATGCTATTTTTAGAAAATGTTATTTTTAGTAGTTTCACCTCTCACCGAAGATGGCCAAAATGCTCATTGGCCAAACTGCTATGTTTAGAAGTACTATTTTTTAGAATTTCTATTTTTAGCATTTCCTAAATTTAACATATCTTGTTGCACACTTTTCAACATTATATAAATACATGCAAGAATATGAAAGTTAAGATTCTATTATTCTTTAAAAGAATTTGGACGATGGTATTGATTTTCCTTGGAAAAGAATGTAAGCTTATGGGAGGGGAAGAGCAATTAATGTGGTATATATTTATGGACATGATTTGATAGTGACATGTCTATAATTAATGCATATTCAGTGTTGCTAAAGGGAACATGTCATGATATTTGTTTATATTTCATGTATGCACATGAATAGATGTTGCAGAATCATTAATAAGGATTGATTATTGGTTGATTAATACTTTATCTAATCATGATATCAAATTTTATTGAAGACAACAATGGAAGGAAATAATGGCGATGTATGCAAAGGATAGATTATCTTTAACATTGTGGTAGGTGAAGAACTAATGTTCCATGAAGATTGAAGGGTGCCAGTTGTAGGATGGTCCAATGATGGGGAAAATCTAGGCCATACGACATAAAGATTGTGAATTTGTGGGTAAATGATATCATGATGATTGTAAAATCTTCTAGATAGACATGTTTTACTTCAATTATATTTATCTATAATATCTTTTTGATAATGGTTAAGAGATAGACTCTCTTAAAAACCATTGAGTGAGGGGTGAACACCCTCATGAGCGTTTAATAATAAAAGTAAACACTTATTGGTTTTCACCCTAGGGGGTTTCCAGGGTATATTAGTGTTGAATGATGTGATTTCCTATGGGTTCTATTTGGATTATTTTAATTCTTTTCATAACATGTCATTTACATTACCAAGTATGTGATTAACTAACATAGTTGAAAGAATCATGGAAATGATGCAATGTTACATCAAGATGTTTACGATAATATGTTATATCATTGGATGTTATGTTATGTTATGTAAATTCTTATTTGTTTACTGAATATTACTATATGTAAAGATAAATACTATATCTAGTATCTAGTAAAGGAAAATGGAATAAGTAATTAGAACAATTACATGTGTAAATTGTGTAAAATTTATCTAATCCTATGTGTTTTCATGCGAGGTTTACCAAGGGATGTTACAGGATGTATAGAAATGGTGTTGGTGATGAAGAACATGAAACTCTCAAGGATGTTGGTTTAGGGAATTCTAAACTTGTGGAACATCTTTCAGATCATCAAGAATAGATAGAAGGGCCAAATTATTCCAGAACCCAAGAAGAGACTATCATGTCTTTGAAGTACATTGCAATAAGTTGAGGGATGTGTAGCTCCTCGTGGCACTTTAATGAGTCATAACATTGATTCCAGGTTGTCCAACTATGATGAGGCATTATTTCAGTAAGTTTGGAAGGATGACATCATGGAAGAATATTAATCCATCATGAAGAATGATGTGTGGAATATTGTGTTAATACATGAGGTAAAGTTAGTGGTAACTTCCAAGTGAATCTACAATATCAATAATGTAGTGGATGGTAGCATGGAGAATTATAATGTAAGATTCATGGTTAAAGGGTTCTCCCAGAAAGAGGGAGAGGAATATGAGGAGACATTGGCTCAAGTTTCTAGGTGAAATTCTATTATAACTTTTATTTTTATTGATTCTATTATGGGTTTGAAATTTTGAGTTTTCAATAGTCCTCTAAACTAATAATTATTTCTCATGATTTTTCTTACATTTATTATTCAACATAAAATAATTTCAAAAAGAAATTCAATAATATAACAAAATGCTAGAGGATTGTAAAGATACAACCACACAATAACACAAGAGTTTACCATGGGAAAACCAACATGGGGAGAAATCCCACCAACCTTTACTTATAGAATCAACTCAATAAAAGCGATATCTAAGTAAGGATGATAATAAAAATGACTAATAAGATTGAAATACTAGAAAACCACCAAGATTCCAAGTCATCCCTCCTCCAAGATTCCCACAAGTGAAAATTAGTTAAGGTATAAACTAGGCTTGCGATAGGAGGCCAAATTTTGGCCCTCTCTATCCACATAAGTTTAGGCAGATCATAGAAAAGTTACCATAGAAAAATCAGCTTGTTCCTTCAACACTTGTGAATTGTAGCAAAGATTTCTTCTACAAGTGCAAGCCTATTTATCTACTCCTTTGACTTGGTATTCTTGGATTGATGAATACCTAGCGAGTCTTGGCTTCACCAAGAGTGATGTTGATCCCAACCTTTTCTAAAAGGTTGTTATAGGTGAGCCTATGATATTGTTGCTACATGTTGATGACTTGTTTTTGACAGGGTCAGAGAATCTCATTGATCATAGTAAGTGTGAGTTGACATATGAGTTTTAGATGAAGGACCTAGACTTGTAGCATTATTACTTGGGAATATAAGTATGTGTTGACAGTGTTGGACCCACCAACATGTTAGGGGATCTCCCTAGTAAGAAGTCCCAACTAGACCTCAGACTGTTTGGTGTAGGAATCCCAACAGTGGGTCATACGATATCGCCTTGACTGCGGTTGCATGCATAGGCAAGTAATATTTCCCTATTCGTAGCAAGGGCATGACACACAGCAAGCCAAGAAAGGTTCATGAATGTCTCTAACACACGAAAGGTGGAATGTTTGCACCCCTTGGAAACCTATGTAAACACCCATCTTGAAAGATAACACACGAGAAAATTTGCATCACAAACTTGAAGGAAGGTGAACCAACAATCCAAAATGATGGCTAAACCAACAACACATCTCAATAAGATTGATACATACATATAGAGAAGGAGTCTATACATACATGCGTAATAAAACATATACATATATCATTAGAGTAACCAAGTTAACTGAAATAAAATAACAACACATGCATGAAATGTGTTGGCTCTGTTATATTAAGAAGTGAAAATTCCAATCATACAGTACAACCATGACCAACCACTAGTCTCGATAGCAAAACGTTACGGTCACTTCCACCTACTCCTCCAAAGATATGTACTAGATCTGCACTGTAGAGAAGCCAAGGCTCATTACAATACTCTCCAAACTTTCTCTAAGATACTCCTATCAGAAGCTTGGCTGACCAAAAGCCTCTACAATGAGTTATGAGGTACTATGAATAGCGAAGGGTGGGGTGACCCTTGACATTCCCCTTTGTGACTGTTCACCTACCCTCATAACTCTTTAGCTACTCTATGACTATTACATTCCACTATTGACACTTGGACTTCCACTTTACAAGATGTTACATACAATTTGCACATGTACCCATGTGAGACAAAATGGCTTGAGCAAGACATGAAAGACATCACTAAGACTTGGAAAATTGTGGGAAGACAAACCCTTCGACATCCTCATGATGGTTGACAGGTGAACTAATACAAATATTGGTTGTCCTTGATGGTGTTCACACACTCAAAGGTGACATCCTTTTGAAAGTGAACTCTTGCCTCCGTTGCATCCGAGTACATTGATATGGCTCCTCTGTCCAACTTGTCTGATAACATGTGCATCATCATCTTGAGTGCGGTTGGACCAACAACATATTGATCCATAGTGTCTGTGTTGATCTTCAAGTGTGTGCTAGTGACCATGTGCATCAACTTGTCGAAATACATGTTCAGATCCAGTCAGAATCGCTTCTTTTCTTCGCCTCGGTGAGTGTGCCAAATGGGTGGGATCACATGAATGCATACAATGACATCCATTATCTTGAACACCCTTTCATGCAATCGATAGTACTACTCACCCTTTCTACTCCATGCCAGCTATTAGATGGGTCCATAACTTGTATGGGCGCAGTTTCATCAATATGTGCATGTACAGAAACATAATGCAAGACATGAAAAGAAAACTTACCCTAAAATAGCTAAGCTGAAAGTGCCAAAGACTCCTCGATGCAATGTGGGATGTTAGAGTTGTAAGGTCGATGTGAAGAATGAGCTCTACAGTGTCTGATTCACGAGTTTTGATAAGATCGCGTTTATGATGTGCATGCCACAAATTGAGGAAAAAGCGACACTTGGTGAGAGGTTTGTAAAATGAGCCTTGCATGTAACCTCTAGCAGCGAAAAATAGTTCCCTATATCTAGGGATTCCTTTCGTATGCTGCCTTTTTCTATTTCAAGAAGAGCGGCACATGCATGGAAATTAGTTTTTCTCAGTCCCAGAGGGACCTAGTCAACTTGAAGGCACATGCAACATCCTGCTTGATTGAGAGAGGGATTTTCACAGTTATGAGAGGAACTGTGTTGGATGTCCCGGAGAGATTACACAATTTATGGGAAGAGCAGGTGACTACTGCTAAGAATTGCATAATTTTTGGGCTGAGCTGCAGCGTTGGGTCATATTGCGCAATTTTCCAAAGGAAGATTTTCTGACTACATTGTGCAATTTCTAAGCCCAGTAGGCTGCCCAGCAGATTTGCACAATTTTTGGAGGCAAGGTTGGCTCCCCTCTGAAATTGCACAATTTTTTAGTGATCTTCTCAACCAGCAACTCGCCCTAGTCTGGAATGTTAGCCTATGAGGGGAGTGAAGAAAAGTAACATTCACAGCTTAGAAAGCTACTAAAAAGCCAGTGAAGCCTATGTACTTGACAACGCAAGACATGTTGCTAAGGATTATTTGTAGGGAGGCTCCAAAAATGAACCTAAGGAAAAATTTTGTAGGGTGGTTGAAACCACTACAATAATATGGTAGTAGCCAACAAAAATCCCTTATTAAATGGAAGTATGCCATTATGATCCTTCAAGGATTTGGGATGATGGTCTACAAGTACATGTCTACTCCCATGGTGACCAATCTAAATAAATTGATAGAAACTGATTCATATATGGTAGATCCCTTTATGTATTGACATTTGATTGGCTCATTGATGCATTTGGTTAATTATAGACCTAATATTTTCTTTAGGGTGAACACTCTAAGCTAGTTCTTGGTGGAACCAAGGAATTCACATTGGAATGTGGAAAATCATGTGTTGATATATATTCTTGGGATAGTTAGTTATGGTTGGATATATGTGCCAAAATATGGAGTACAACTATATGAATTCTCAGATTCCAATTGGAAAGGGAGTATTGAAGACATGAAGAATGATGTATGGAATATTGTGTTAATACATGAGGTGAAGTTAGTGGTAACTTCCAAGTGAATCTACAATATCAATCATGTAGTGGATGGTAGCATGGAGAATTATAATGTAAGATTCATGGTTAAAGGGTTCTCCCAGAAAGAGGGAGAGGAATATGAGGAGACATTGGCTCAAGTTTCTAGGTGAAATTCTATTATAACTTTTATTTGTATTGATTCTATTATGGGTTTGAAATTTTGAGTTTTCAATAGTCCTCTAAACTAATAATTATTTCTCATGATTTTTCTTACATTTATTATTCAACATAAAATAATTTCAAAAAGAAATTCAATAATATAACAAAATGCTAGAGGATCGTAAAGATACAACCACACAATAACACAAGAGTTTACCATGGGAAAACCAACATGGGGAGAAATCCCACCAACCTTTACTTATAGAATCAACTCAATAAAAGATATATCTAAGTAAGGATGATAATAAAAATGACTAATAAGATTGAAAGACTAGAAAACCACCAAGATTCCAAGTCATCCCTCCTCCAAGATTCCCACAAGTGAAAATTAGTTAAGGTATAAACTAGGCTTGCGATAGGAGGCCAAATTTTGGCCCTCTCTATCCACATAAGTTTAGGAAGATCATAGAAAAGTTACCACAAAAAAATCGGCTTGTTCCTTCAACACTTGTGAATTGTAGCAAAGATTTCTTCTACAAGTGCAAGCCTATTTATCTACTCCTTTGACTTGGTATTCTTGGATTGATGAATACCTAGTGAGTCTTGGCTTCACCAAGAGTGATGTTGATCCCAACCTTTTCTAAAAGGTTGTTATAGGTGAGCCTATGATATTGTTGCTACATGTTGCTGACTTGTTTTTGACAGGACCAGAGAATCTCATTGATCATAGTAAGTGTGAGTTGACATATGAGTTTTAGATGAAGGACCTAGACTTGTAGCATTATTACTTGGGAATATAAGTATGTGTTGACAGTGTTGGACCCACCAACATGTTAGGGGATCTCCCTAGTAAGAAGTCCCAACTAGACCTCAGACTGTTTGGTGTAGGAATCCCAACAGTGGGTCATACGATATCGCCTTGACTGCAGTTGCATGCATAGGCAAGTAATATTTCCCTATTCGTAGCAAGGGCATGACACACAGCAAGCCAAGAAAGGTGCATGAATGTTTCTAACACACGAAAGGTGGAATGTTTGTACCCCTTGGAAACCTATGTAAACACCCATCTTGAAAGACAACACACGAGAAAATTTGCATCACAAACTTGAAGGAAGGTGAACCAACAATCCAAAATGATGGCTAAACCAACAACACATCTCAATAAGATTGATACATACATATAGAGAAGGAGTCTATACATACATGCGTAATAAAACATATACATATATCATTAGAGTAACCAAGTTAACTGAAATAAAATAACAACACATGCATGAAATGTGTTGGCTCTGTTATATTAAGAAGTGAAAATTCCAATCATACAGTACAACCATGACCAACCACTAGTCTCGATAGCAAAACGTTACGGTCACTTCCACCTATTCCTCCAAAGATATGTACTAGATCTGCACTGTAGAGAAGCCAAGGCTCATTACAATACTCTCCAAACTTTCTCTAAGATACTCCTATCAGAAGCTTGGCTGACCAAAAGCCTCTACAATGAGTTATGAGGTACTATGAATAGCGAAGGGTGGGGTGACCCTTGACATTCCCCTTTGTGACTGTTCACCTACCCTCATAACTCTTTAGCTACTCTATGACTATTACATTCCACTATTGACACTTGGACTTCCACTTTACAAGATGTTACATACAATTTACACATGTACCCATGTGAGACAAAATGGCTTGAGCAAGCCATGAAAGACATCACTAAGACTTGGACAACTGTGGGAAGACAAACCCTTCGACATCCTCATGATGGTTGACAGGTGAACTAATACAAATATTGGTTGTCCCTGATGGTGTTCACACACTCAAAGTTGACATCCTTTTGAAAGTGAACTCTTGCCTCCATTGCATCCGAGTACATTGATATGGCTCCTCTGTCCAACTCGTCTAATAACATGTGCATCATCATCTTGAGTGCGGTTGGAACAACAACATATTGATCCATAGTGTCTGTTTTGATCTTCAAGTGTGTGCTAGTGACCATGTGCATCAACTTGTCGAAATACATGTTCAGATCCAGTCAGAATCGCTTCTTTTCTTCGCCTCGGTGAGTGTGCCAAATGGGTGGGATCACATGAATGCATACAATGACATCCATTATCTTGAACACCCTTTCATGCAATCGATAGTACTACTCACCCTTTCTACTCCATGCCAGCTATTAGATGGGTCCATAACTTGTATGGGCGCAGTTTCATCAATATGTGCATGTACAGAAACATAATGCAAGACATGAAAAGAAAACTTACCCTAAAATAGCTAAGCTGAAAGTGCCAAAGACTCCTCGATGCAATGTGGGATGTTAGAGTTGTAAGGTCGATGTGAGGAATGAGCTCTACAGTGTCTGATTCACGAGTTTTGATAAGATCGAGTTTATGATGTGCATGCCACAAATTGAGGAAAAGGCGACACTTGGTGAGAGGTTTGTAAAATGAGCCTTGCATGTAACCTCTAGCAGCGAAAAATAGTTCCCTATATCTAGGGATTCCTTTTGTATGCTGCCTTTTTCTATTTCAAGAAGAGCGGCCCATGCATGGAAATTAGTTTTTCTCAGTCCCAGAGGGACCCGGTCAACTTGAAGGCACATGCAACATCCTGCTTGATTGAGAGAGGGATTTGCACAGTTATGGGAGGAACTGTGCTGGATGTCCCGGAGAGATTACACAATTTCTGGGAAGAACAGGTGACTACTGCTAAGAATTGCATAATTTTTGGGCTGAGCTGCAACATTGGGCCATATTGAGCAATTTTCCAAAGGAAGATTTTCTGACTACATTGTGCAATTTCTAAGCCCAGTAGGCTGCCCAGCAGATTTGCACAATTTTTGGAGGCAAGGTTGGTTCCCCTCTGAAATTGCACAATTTTTTAGTGATCTTCTCAACCAGCAACTCGCCCTAGTCTGGAATGGTAGCCTATGAGGGGAGTGAAGAAAAGTAACATTCACAGCTTAGAAAGCTACTAAAAAGCCAGTGAAGCCTATGTACTTGACAATGCAAGACATGTTGCTAAGGATGATTTGTACGGAGGCTCCAAAAATGAACCTAAGGAAAAATTTTGTAGGGTGGTTGAAACCACTACAATAATATGGTAGTAGCCCACAAAAATCCCTTATTAAATGGAAGTATGCCATTATGATCCTTCAAGGATTTGGGATGATGGTCTACAAGTACATGT
>APFE030898511.1:0-11811 GCA_000404065.3 Pinus taeda
ATTTTGAAATTAAGGGTTATTGGGCAATTTAATGAGGCCTCAATTTCGCCCGCTTTTGGGAGCTAGATTTCATGCCCCAGGGTTGGTCAAATTGTAGGACACTTAAACATGGCCGAGATCCCAATTTTGACCAGAACTTTGACTGGCTCGTTATCCCTCATATGAGCTCAGATTGACAAATTGTTCACATCGTTATGATCAGGACGACAAGATCTATGCTTTGGTCTTGGTTTGAAATAATTCTGATCAATTTGATTTTTGAGCTTCTAAGTTGTCTTTGTCTAGTGTGTGTCTCTAGAGCTACCTGGATCAATTATTATAACTATTGTTTTATTATTTTTCTTTAGAAGCCACTTTTAGGGTGAATGATCAATATTTTTCGTCCTCGAGAGTATACTCATTAATTCTATGCATTGATGCACCTTTGACAGTGCAACCAATTGAATTTCAAAGGTTAATAATGGCTTATGAATTTCATGTGAAATCAAAGGAAATCAATCAAATCGAAACCATGTATTACTCAACACAAATTCTAGATGCAATACACAATCGGTTTCAAAGGTTAACACTTAATTTAAATCAAGTAATATCGAAATGATTTTAACCCAAACAAAAAAGAGGCAAAGTATTATAAAACGTAGTCTTTAATACACTATTAATTTGACTTCAAATTTGAGTCATAAGCATTCATGTTATATTTAAAGCAAGGTTTCACAGCTTCTCTATGTTGAATACTTGCACACACAGTCATAAACACAATGCATCAAAACACAAATCATCAGAAGATAATGTTATTGGAAATGGCACACATACTAAAATAAGAGTCTTTGAATTGTGAACACAAACCATGTTGATATGATATAAAGGATAGTTATGCAGTCGAGTAAGGGGCCCTTCCCATCAATATTCCACTAATTAAAGTACATTCACAAAGAAAGAGAGGTCATGGTGCAGTCATAAACCAAACCAGATTTGTATTAATCAAAGTTTTGTTACAAGAAGCCTGTGAATGTGTGGTGCACAAAGATACATTCTTACATATTTTGAAACAGGAGTCTAACTATTATCTTGATTCCTGCTTCCTAATCACATAAGCTTCCCCTTATATTTATACTTGAGGGTAGAAGGAATTACATTCAACAAATTCCCATTAATTTGAAATTATTTGAAAAAGTATACAAAATAACCTTTATGCATTTTTTATGATACCAACTTATGGATGAAGTTTAACAGTTAATTGCAAATGATAGGATATCTAAAAAAAACCAATTATTTTTCTTCTCCTCAAATTTGGGTTCTACTTTTTATTTTTCATAGATATGGATACAATTGTGCATTTTGGGCACGTTGGCATTAAAGAACCAAGCATAAATCTCAAAATATCAAATCATTTTAAATTTTGGAAAGTGGACCACGCTTTTCTTAGTGTTCCATACTTGGAAAAAAACCATGTTCCAAAATTTGTAGATTTTTCTTCATTTCCTCTAAAACTGTGCCCAATTTTGGTTGAATATAAACTTTGACCTATAACATTTATTTAGAGTTGGAGGCTCACATATCTTAAATGGGTTCAACTTGAAAAACACAAAACCATGTTGACAGCTCAACATCAAAAACCTGTGTGGTCAAATTCTAGCTAAAAAGGCTCAAGTATGTTAAACAATGATTCAGTTATCAGAAGTGAATTGTTGGTAGATGAAATGGACTAAAACGAACCATAGAAATAATATTACATAATCCATGAATATTAAAACTATGATATAACTAGCATTTGCAGCCAACGATGCAAAGGAAACGTCGTAAGGCATAGTGTGTGGAAGAATATTGAAATGTGAATAGACTTATGCGGGTTTTTTTGAAAGAAAGGGTCGCCAGGATATGTTGATGTGTTTGAAGAATGCGGTGGATGGAGTGGCTATTCTCAATGAATTGTATTGAATTATTTTGTAGATCCAATGGGATAGTGGTATGATTCCAGTTATGGGTGTCATCAAAGCCACGAAGACCAAGCATGTCAAGGTCATTTATGAGAAGCTCATTTGTTGGGTGTAATTGGGAAAGTAATTCCCATTCATTTATTTCCATGGTGTCTGCTGCATTGGTTTCATTTATAGCTGAGGTATCATTTGTGACAAATTCAATATCAGATAGTGTGCGATGTTGATGCCAAGGATTGTAGAATGGATGAAATGTTTCCCAATTTGCGGCGAATTCTACAACAGAATCTCCTATATCTTGTACGATATGGCGAAAAGGTTTGTATAGCATAAGTTCAACCCTGCAAAAGTCAGCGTAGCAAGGTTCTGTTATGGATGGTATGGAGGAGTAACATGGTATGACTCAAACAATTGCTTTTGTAGGCCTTTGTTTCCATTTGTTTGTTTTGGGATGAGGATCATATGACCAAGACCTTGCCAATTTAGAATGTTTGTCACTTCGCAAGCTAGGTATCCAAACAATTTTTCATGGAGAACACTTTTTTATGAGGCAGTAGTAGAACCAAACAATGTGATTTTGTTTGTCAAAGGATTGAACTTACTAGAACCAGACAACGTGATTTTGTTTGTCAAAGGATCGAACTTGAGGAGAGGTAGGATTTCTAATACTGATAATCTTGTCTACGATTTTGGTTCCAATTTGGACACCGATCTGCTTAATGGTAGGGATTTCAAGAAATGGGACATCATAGATTTGCGCTGCAATATTTTTCATACCAAGGTTTTGATGGCTGCTCAAGTGATCAGATGTGAGAAGCCTAATGGCTTAGAATATAGGAAATTGAAGGGATGAAGGCTTTCGTATGGAGATCCAGAAGTCGTTTACTTCCATCTGTAGATAGGGTTGAAGTTAAATCCATGATGATCTCAAAGCCTGTGCAGATGTTTAGGCCTCTCCATCAGGTCTGTGCTTACACGATGCTTTGGAACCAAACTCCATTTCTTAAAGAATGGATCATGTACCATGCTATGTAGGTGTCCAGAGGTGGTTTCTTTATGATAACAACAGTGATGAAAACATAGAAGTGGTAGCTAAACAACGTAATGCATTTTCTGATGACAAGACACCAATTTATTTTATCTATTTGATAATGGGCATTATTTTCTGAATGGGTTAATACACACCATCGCATTGACTTAATTGTATCTGGTTTGAATCAATTATGGGCAAAATAAACCCCCCTCTAAAATCTGAACAGAGTATACGAAAGGCCTGATTTCAATATACTAGGTTCTGAAAGAGATGGGTCCCCAACTGAAAAAAGGTGTAATTTTTAGACACTTTAATTTTGTGTATCAGATTTGTATATCTTTCTAATCAAGTCTGAGGTTGTTCAAGTTCTTGAAGAAGGATCGAGTTTTCTGAATTATCCTCTGAGACAACGTTTTGATGTTCACCTGGTTTCTAAAAGAAAAGTTTGTATGTATTTCGCTAGATTTAAGGTCTCTCTGAGACACATCATCTGAAGTTCTATTCAGCCTATTTGAATAAAAATTTCAGACCTCCTTCAAGTTGTCAGTGAAGGTACATATAACAGTTTAATTGAACAGTTTAAGAAATCGATTGCAAAGGGTAATATGCAAGGCTTAGATCTCTGTTGATTAGAAAAACTGGCCATGCTCAGTTGATGCAAGTCCGAAATAAGTGTCGGTATGTACAATGGAATAAATGATGAATAGTGGAGCACTGTGAGGAATCAATGCGATTGTGCAAATAGGTTCTATGTTTTGAGCTCCAAATCAGAACATTGACCAGTGCAATGATCTCAAACCAGTGATGTAGAGTAGTCATGACGGTTCACTGTGGATTGAACTAATATAAATAAGCACCTCATCTCTCTATTTGGCACTGAATTTGGTGAAGAAAAAGAACTGGTCAATGAGATCTGAGGAACAACTCAGTGATAACAAATGCATACTTGAGCCCTAAACCGAAAGGAGGCCGCATTAAATAGACCTATTATGAAGCAGAGACCAAAGTTTTGGTTCTGTGATATTGGTAGGTATATCTTGTTCCTTCTAAAGCTCTTTCTAATCAAGTCTGAGGCTGTTCAAGTTCTTGAAGAAGGCTCGAGTTTTCTGAATTATCCTCTGAGACAACATTTTGATGTTCACCTGGTTTCGAAAAAAAACGTTTGTATGTATTTCTCTAGATTTAAGGTCTCTCTGAGACACATCATCTGAAGTTCTATTCAGCCTATTTGAATAAAAATTTCATACCTCCTTCAAGTTGTCAGCGAAGGTACATATAACAGTTTAATTGAACAGTTTAAGAAGTCGATTGCAAAGGGTAATATGCAAGGCTTAGATCTCTGTTGATTAGGAAAACTGGCCATGCTCAGTTGATGCAAGTCCGAAACAAGTGTCGGTATGTACAATGGAATAAATGATGAATAGTGGAGCACTGTGAGGAATCAATGTGATTGTGCAAATAGGTTCTATGTTTTGAGCTCCAAATCAGAACATTGACCAGTGCAATGATCTCAAACCAGTGATGTAGAGTGATGTACTTGGAATGACTCTTAGTAACCCTTGAAGAGCTTTGGAGCAGCTTCTAAAGATATTATGTATCAACCTCTTGAACAGAATTTGAAGCTTTTTGAATAAGCCTTGAATCAACATCTTGGAGAGTTTTTGGAGAAATTTTGAAGCCTATTGAACAAATATTGAACCAGAAGTAGAAGAAGTATCTTTTGGGGCAGACCTTGGGTTAACTTTTGGAGCAACATTGTAGCCTCTCTTGAAGCAGACTCGGAGATTTCTTATTGCAGATTTGAAAAGATTTGGAGCAGAAAATCTGGGGCTCACTTTTAGTGCAGATTGGAAGAGTATTGGAGCAAAATTTTGGAGCAAACATTGTAGTCCTTCTTAAAGCAGATCTGAATAAGACCTTGAAGACCAAGTTGAAGCCTAGATTTATATTTGAGGATTGGATTCCCCATACAAGGTTGGAGCCTTGTGAGAGAGTAGGTTGGAGACTATATTGATATTTGAGGATTGGAGTCATCATTCAAGGTGGTCTTGCTTTCCACTCTCCTCAAGGGCTACGGGAGGACAGATTTCAGTGGGATGAGTTTCTTGGCAATGTAAGTCCATCGTCCTTCTGGTCACCCACAGGGAATTCTCAACCTTGGCACCATGATTCTTGATGGAGTAGATCTTCACAGAATGAACAGATTCATCCCTGCAACTGGAGGGTTGTGGGTTTCAGAGATTTGATGGGGAATCCTATCTAACCCAGGCTTTCATTTGTGGGAAAATTACTGTCCATTAAACCTAATAATGTTGTTGATGCCCAAGAATAGCAATCTCGCTGTCAAGTAAATGTGGGAAAGAAGGCTATATTACAATCCCATTAGATGAAGTTGGGGATGAAACTATGTAAAAGAGAAAGTGACTTCTGCTTGTTTTACTTAGAGTACATTCATAAATCTGCAATGATCCAGAAATTCTCTCTTTCTTTTTAATGCAACTTAACATATTTAGCTATAAATTTCTATTCTTGTTTCAGACTTTTAACTTGTAAATTAATTTGCAATTTATTACAGTGAGTAAACTGTTGCCTCTTGCCATAAGTTTTGTTTCCTCAAATCTGTATGGAAATAACTTATAGAGTAATTATTATTGTTTTTCCTCATTCTCTACTCTTCATATGAATCAATTAAAATGGGGCAAGGTCCTGAAGGCTTACAGCTAATGCACAAAACTGAAATCTGCAATGCCTTATACTGGCCATTGTTGAAATTAACATAAGCTTCATCTTAAGTCAAGATTTGACATATGTGTCCTGTTGTGCTTGCAAGCTAGGAGGGTTGGTCCGGAAAGGTCTTAAATAAGCTAGTTATACAATGTCTTGAAAAATCTTAATTGAACTCTGTTTTAGAGCAAAAGAGACCGTACTTCAATGAAAAAAATGTCACCTGTGAGATAGTCTCATACCGAATGTATTTTAAAATAATATAAATTATGTTAGTCGGTTGGTTAAAAATATATGTTAAACTATTGGTTCTTTAGAGGGCATATAGAGAAATTTTCCAACCTAAATTATAACGTAATTTGTAGTTGGGCGACTTTGGGCAGGCGAGAGGCCATGCTGTGTGTCGATAGGACGAACAAATGGTTGTTAAATTAAATATTTATTTTGTAACCTAAGAAGAAAATGCTGAGTCAAATTTATTTAATTTGTAATGTATAAAAAGAAACATTTGATGATGATGAAAAACTTTGATAGAGGTTCAAAAAGCGTTTATCTTAAGATTTCTATGTGATTTTAAAAATATTTTTGCTTAAAAATACATGAGTTAAATCACAATATTCAGCTACCATGAAATATTGATGCCCAAAACCCTAATAAATAAATTAAAATAGACACACCTATATGCCGAATGAATTGTTTTTTGCACAATTAAACTAAATTCAACTGAAACAGCATAGGCAACATAGATTTGTTACAGATAACATAGGAAGTTAACTGTTTGGAAAGATTCATAGAGTGTTGTGTGTTTAGCGCATTCAACACCTAACATGTGTTGTACCTGTTTATGCATTTATTCGGGCAGTCCTGAATAGCTCATGCTGGCTACAAAAAACCTTGCTTCCCAAGTACAACAGCAGACTCAGGAATCCTCATTTAATGTTTATGCATGGTAGATATGTAAAATGGAAGTATCCAAACAATTTTTCATGGAGAACACTTTTTTATGAGGCAGTAGTAGAACCAAACAATGTGATTTTGTTTGTCAAAGGATTGAACTTAGTAGAACTAGACAACGTGATTTTGTTTGTCAAAGGATCGAACTCGAGGAGAGGTAGGATTTCTAATACTGATAATCTTGTCTACGATTTTGGTTCCAATTTGGACACCGATCTTCTTAATGCTAGGGATTTCAAGAAATGGGACATCATAGATTTGCGTAGCAATATTTTTCATACCAAGGTTTTGATGGCTGCTAAAGTGATCAGATGTGAGAAGCCTAATGGCTTAGAATACAGGAAATTGAAGGGATGAAGGCTTTCGTATGGAGATCCAGAAGTGGTTTATTTCCATATGTAGATAGGGTTGAAGTTAAATCCATGATGATGTCAAAACCTGTGCAGATGTTTAGGCCTCTCCATTAGGTCTGTGCTTGCATAATGCTTTGGAACCAAACTCCATTTCTTAAAGAATGGATCATGTACCATGCTATGTAGGTGTCCAAAGGTGGTTTCTTTATGATAACAACAGTGATGAAAACATAGAAGTGGTAGCTAAACAGCGTAATGCATTTTCTGATGACAAGACACCGATTTATTTTATCTATTTGATAATGGGCATTATTTTCTGAACGGGTTAATACACACCATCGCATTGACTTAATTGTATCTGGTTTGAATCAATTATGGGCAAAATAAACCCCCCTCTAAAATCTGAACAGAGTATATGAAAGGCCTGATTTCAATATACTAGGTTCTAAAAGAGCTGGGTCCCCAACTGAAAAAAGGAGCAATTTTTAGACACTTTAATTCTGTGTACCGGATTTGTATATCTTTTAGACACTTTAATTCTGATATTGCAGACTTGAGATCTGAGGAACAACTCAGTGATAACAAATGCATACTTGAGCCCTAAAACGAAAGGAGGCCGCATTAAATAGACCTATTCTGAAGCAGAGACCAAAGTTTTTGTTCTGTGATATTGCTAGGTATATCTTATTGACTGAGTTTAGTTTCATAAACAAAACGTTAACAGAAAACAAAGAATTACCTGTCCTTCTGTGGCGCTGGTCACCCTTGTGTGGAGCTGGTTACTTTCGGATGAAAATCTGTGCCTAAACA
Source organism: Pinus taeda (assembly GCA_000404065.3). Classification (NCBI taxonomy): domain Eukaryota; kingdom Viridiplantae; phylum Streptophyta; class Pinopsida; order Pinales; family Pinaceae; genus Pinus; species Pinus taeda. Next base: position 7,812 of record APFE030898511.1, read on the forward strand.
AAGACAATTTGTGCTTATATAATATAAAGTTCTGGTGGGAAGCAGAACGCTAGGCGAGACGGCTGCTCTGGTAGGAAGCAGAACGCTACGCGAGACGGCCGCTCTGGTAGGAAGCGAGACGGCCGCTCTGGTAGGAAGCAGAACGCTACGCGAGCTACGCAGCTGTCATGCAGGGAAGAAACAAAGACACGTTTTGTGTGGGCCGGTGGAAAAAAAAGAGATTTTAAATTAAAAAAATATATTAAATCAACGACGGAAAACACCCCAATCGTCTAACACATAATCAATGGCTCAGGATCGCACATGTCACATTTTAGGGATGTCTTTCTCAGAGGGAACGCCTTACGACGTAATTAAACTAGGTTTTCCAGTAGGAAGCTGGATCTTGATTAAGAACTATGAAGTTATTTGCATCAAGATTGAAATGAGGGAAATTGTATATAGCTAAACGATGATGATTCAAAATTCATAACCAGTGCAGGCCTCCCAAGCCACAGTAAGAACATGGATGCCTAACAAGCAGAGAGTTATATTTAAGCCCTCACTCTCATCAGTCACAAATCCTAAAGTGACTTCAGGCATCACTGCTGGCCCGGATCCTACTCTGCACCATGACATCTTATCGAAATTTGGGCTTTGTAAAAACCAATTTAAGTCAGTGCTCAAACTTGATATGGTTCAATACTTTGTCATAATACCTAGTTCTAGATATATAAAGTCTATTTCTTAACTTTTCCTGCAAGAGGCTATGTATTTTTTGCTGGGATAGGTAAAATTTTGGTTGACAAACTGTAACTCCAATTAGAAACATTTAGTTTCTATAACAACATTTGATAATGGAAGCATAAGGACATATTATGTGGTCCATTGATAAATTGTTCAAATTTGTTGACTGCACATTTTAAGTTCCATTCATGACCCAAGCCCTTAAGGCTGATTGGCAAAACAGGGTTGGCTCCCATTATTATTAATTATATACTAGTATATTGGATCGTTCTCATCTTCTCTATTATTCTGATAGATAAAATCTCTAATCAATTTAATTACACCAATCAGTGGTGCCAGGAAAGTAAAAGATATAATCTTAAGAAGATTAAAATTTGTCCTAAATCCTTCTTATTTTCCTTATTACTTCAAAATAATGTAATATAATTATATAGTTACACCACTGATAAATGCCAACAGCTGCATATACATGAACTACAGATGAAAAAGAGATCATAAATGTAAAATGTCAGAATAGTTTTAATAAACATAAAATATGAGTTTAATAGCGTATTGATTAAAAGAAACTTGTTCACAGTCTTCAGCAGAAACCAGTCATTTATGACATTGATTTTCATATGCAAAAGCCAAAAAAGGAGCTCCATTGCTATGCAAATTGAACTCAGTTAATCTTTGATTAACAAGGTCACCTTTTAAAACATATCCATAATAGTTCCATTAGAAAACAGTTTGTTTATATAATCATACATTGCAATTTGCATGTATCTTTTGCATTGTTTGATGTCTCTGTATATATTCTATTTATGATGTGGAAGGCTGACACAGAACAAGGCTTGGAGTTAAACAAATTTAGAAAGTCTAAATAAAAACCCAAATGTTGTGCACTTTTCTACACAACTATAATCCATCGAGTCCTAAATAGTAAATAATAATGAATAGCATAGAGTGACATCACTTCTGTTGAAGAGTTTCCTTGAAATAATTATTCTCCCTTCATCAGTATCAAAAGGCACATGATTTTGTATATAAGTCTATTTACTCTGTGGAAAGCTGACACAGCAAAAGGCTTGGAGTTCAAACAAATGTTGAAAGTCCAAACAAAATCCCTATTGAAATCACAACTCTCATCTATTGACTCCTGAATAATAAATAATAATGAATAACCTGGTATGGCATCACTTTGATTGAAGAGCTTCCTTGAAATAAATATTCTTCCTTCATTAGTATCAAAAGGCCACATGATTCTGCAAACCAAAAATAACTAAGGGAATAGTATTCACAAACCATGTGGACTGACAAAAGCATATGGTCATATCACCTTTATATAAGCTCAACAAGTTTTTGTTGCAGTTGGACACAATCGATTTGTTCGAGAGTTTTAAGCTTCTGCATTATAAGTTATAACCCAAACTGTCCTGTATGTCCTCTGCTTTTTGCACAAGTGCTTCAATTAACTTAAACCACTACGTCACCCTTTCCACTCCCAGCAATTATTATTGTGCATGTGTGAAATCTCAGGGCTATATGATATATGTACCTGTTGTTCTAACTATGTCCTATACTACCTATATCTAATAGATAACTTCTGGTGTTATGGCCCTGACTGAAATCTCTAACCCAGTTAGAATAAAATAAACAGATTTTGAACACATACAAAAATCATAAACACAAATTCTGCATAAAGGTTTTGTACTTGGGATTAAAGCCTGCTGATCAATCAGATAAAGGTCCCCAGCCAACAGACCAACAACCAGTCACTAGTCATGAATTTTGCTTTAACCAATTCTTTAGTGATTCTGTCAGCGCATTGTGCATGGATGATGGGAAAGAGACCCTAAAAGTTCCCTCCCTCAGAACTCTCAGAGAATATAACAATTTCAAAAAAAATTGTTGTCATTTTAATACATGCATGTTCAATAGCCCTTGAAAACTATAAGATCAAAATCCTTGCCTGGACAACCAGGGCATTTGCAGAGAAGTGAGGTCAATAGAGTGTTAAGCATCTGCCAGGGTATTGTGGCCTGCCTCACTGGTATGAGTCTTTGACTGCGTGCATGTCCCAGGCGATTTTGGCAGAATGGACTACGCTCTGGAACCGAAGTGGAAGAAAATCCTCTTTTCAGTGTAGACCATAGGGACATGTTTCTTGCAGCAATTCCAAACCAAGAAGAACAAAACCCTTGCCAGTGGAAACCCAATGCCAAATGAACTATCACCATGCAGAATGGACAACATGCATTCCTTTATGAGTTGAGTCATGAACGCATTGTCAAATGACCTAGCACTTGGTTCCTACATAATTCCCTTGAATTTTAAACCATTTAGTTCCTGATTTCAGGCACGTCCCTATTATCAAATAAGCCAGGAATATGTTGTAGCAATGACAGGGCATAATATTCCTTCTCTGCCACACTCTATGGTTAAATGGGGCAGGAAAACCTATATGAATAATCGGTAATTTATTTCCTATTCTAGAATAAAGAATTACTTTAAAATCAACCATCAATATGCCAGATGAATAACTGTTACTTAATTCCTCCTCAATTCTGTTGAGGGGTACTTGAATTCATGTAGAAATCATTGTTCTCAAGTAAATCTTTCACATATTCATAACTAAATTCTGCGGGATTTGAATCGTCAGAATGAGATTCAGAGGACCCTGATCTGGTTGTTTTTAACACGCCCCTACAATATCCACAATTGTATCTTGCAGATAATTTCTGAGCACGCTTTGAGGATGACACCATGAATCCTAAAACTGATTTCCCTAGCCTTTTCAACGGAGAAGTGAAAAGCTTCCTCACCTTACCTACTCTCATCCGCTATCCTTTTCTCTCCTCTTGAATGTGGCTACAACTGAGTTCTTCATCTGTTAAACCCCCCTCTAAAATCTGAACAGAGTATACGAAAGGCCTGATTTCAATATACTAGGTTCTGAAAGAGCTGGGTCCCCAACTGAAAAAAAGGAGCAATTTTTAGACACTTTAATTCTGATATTGCAGACCTGAGATCTGAGGAACAACTCAGTGATAACAAATGCAAACCTGAGCCCTAAAACGAAAGGAGGTCGCATTAAATAGACCTATTCTGAAGCAGAGACCAAAGTTTTTGTTCTGTGATATTGCTAGGTATATCTTATTGACCGAGTTTAGTTTCATAAACAAAACATTAACATAAAACAAAGAATTACCTGTCCTTCTGTGGCGCTGGTTACCCTTGTGTGGAGCTGGTTACTTCCGGATGAAAAGCTGTGCCTAAACAAAGACAATCTGTG
>APFE030898524.1:2769-54450 GCA_000404065.3 Pinus taeda
GCATGAACCATCTGGAGGCGCTCAATACACGTCAAACAATCTTCTAGAATGCTCTAGAAATGACCACAAGTAAATTTTTTAAGATGAAACTCATGCCTTTTGACCTTTACAGGAGTACGCACCAAACCCTTGACTTACAGAGCGTACAAGTACGCAGGTACAATGAGCTTGGGATGTGTACACGTAGGCAAGGTAGAGAGAACCTACGTACCCAGAGATAAACATGATTTTTAATGACTTTCTCTCTTTCTTGAAGTTTGATATGGAGAGCAGAGGTATCATGCTTGACAAGGAGGATAATATGACTATTGATGGAGCCATATTAACTGCAGATAGTCATGGTGACAAATTTTAGTGTAACACCATTATTTCATGATAGGTCCAAGCACATTGATATCATCATCTCAGAGACTGTGTAGCAAGGAGGATCATGTTGTTGCAATATGTTTCAATCGAGGAGCAAGATGTTGACATTTTGACAAAGGCATTGTCAAAGTGCAAATTTGAGTTCCATAGAGACAGGATTGGGGGGACAGATAATCCCTTTCTTGTTGAGAGGGAGTGTTGAAATGTGGCATCAAGAATATTCCAATTTTAATTTGTCCTTGAATTAAAATTGAGAATTATATTCGAATTTAGTCTCACCAGCTGCTTGGAAAATAATCAATTAATTCATTATGGATTAATTAGTTGGAGAAATTCAAGTTAGAATTCTTTGTGAAGTCATGCAACAATTATCCCTTAAATTAAAGAGATTATCCCTTAATTAAGGAGATAAGATTGAGTTGTATTTGAGTTGTAATTAGTTAGCTCAGTTTACTGAGGTAAGTCCAGTTAAATTAGTTCCAAACTGTTTGAGGAACTAATTGTGATTTTAGTTAGTTAATACATGCATGCAACCAACTAGTGTACTCCAGATAACTGAAGATTCTCTCATTAGTAACTCATGCATGTCTATTTTGAGAAAGAACCAGTTGAGATTAAAGACAAGGACAATGTACTATCATTTGCATTAATTTTCCTATAAAAAAAATTCATGCATGCAAAAGGAATTCATTCCTTGAGGATTGTGCAGTTTTACAAGGTGTGAGATCAGTGTTGCACTTGGTAATAGTAGGATCACCCAAGAGAAATAGTGCAAGGAAATAGGAGACCAGGAGGGCAAAGGAGAAGGCCTTTGTATGTAAATCTGAGATATTTGTAATGATAATAGAGATAGTGGGTTTTTTAGCTGAGGCTTTCCCTTGAATATTCTTTTGTGTTTCATGTGCTTTGATTCTTCTCTGGTTATATGTGTTCCGTTTGATCTTGCTCAAATATTTTAAGCTTCCACTAATTTATTTTAGAAGTATATTAAAGTATATTGCTTTAGTTATATTGCATTATCAGGTTAATCTGTAATCAAAATTTCTACACAAAGAAGAACAACAAGTTCGGATTACAGTGACAAAGGTGAAACTCTGTCTCGGTACAACAAGGAGTAAATTCAGTAAAGACTACAATAATCACTGTTTGATATAAATACAAGAATGGTTTCTCTCTGTTTCGGTGTAATTGCAGAGGTCATATTTTAGATTGAAGCAGAGAAACTTGGAAATATTTCTATGATATCATAGTGACATCCCCTCACTGTCTCGGTGCTATACCATAGTGATGATCTTGGAAGAATATCAATAGTATATGACAAGGTCTCGATACTATCTCATGAAGAAGGAAGAAGATCGAAGTGGAAGAGGAGAGAAGGATAATGTTGAATGTCAAGAGGATTTGTGTCTTGATATTGGAGATGCTACTAGCTCAAGTGTGTTGGTCTTGGTATTTTTCAATTGGAATCTCTATAAGAAGAATTTGTGTGGGTTTTCCTCTGAAAGAGTGAGAGGTTTTGGCCTTGGCTCATAGCCTACATGTGGTGTCTCTTGTATTTTATGTTCATGCATTGGTTATTGTTTGATGAAGAAGAAAACTAAGAACTAACATAAAGAAGATCCTAATACAAACAAGGAAAAAACGTTCACAAGCAGTCACTAATACTAGAGAAATATCCTAATGCTAATGCCTCAGATTTCTCATCATGGTATCTGAGCTAAGGTGTTGAAGTCAAAGGAAGGGCATCTAATCAAAGAGACATTCAAGGATAGAGTTTCAAGAAAGGCATCAAAGCAAGTCAAAGGTTATCAAAACAAAAGATCAATGTCTACATTGAAGGATAAAACCTTAGATCGAAGAAGTAGTCTACAACAATAAAAGTTTTGGAACCTCTAATAATCATCAAAAGACCAAAAAAACCCTCATCAAGTTATCTAGAAAGCAAGGTATCTCGAAGGAATTTAAATATGAAGATCGCATCATCTTGAAGAAAGTCGAAACCCTAGAAGTAATTCTAATCTACACTCATTCACTACCAAAGTAGTTGAAGTATCTTGAAAGCAAGAAGGCTATATCATCATATTCAAAGCTATGAGGCAATTTCCCTCTCATTGAAGCAAGGATGATATCCTTTCCCTTGAAGAAGATCATCCAAGGAAGCAACAAAGAAATCCTCATCAATCATCATCATCAAAAGGATCTGGATCAAAACAGGTTGTCTTCTTTATTGAAGAAATGATTTTTCATTTGGAAGATGATCATCCAAAAGGGAGAACTAATATATCTTCTTCAACCATCACCAAAGTGATTAAGGTGAAGATTTCATCTTCACTTGTCAACTAAGTATCTTTCATTATTTAATTAAATTTGGTAAAATTACTTCATATTTGCAAGGAGATCCATAAGTTGGTTGGGTCATCGAAATTCCTTGCATGAAAAGGAGGATAAATATAGTCCTCAAAGAAGGTGAAGTCATTGAACACATCGAAAGGTCTCCTCTGAATTCATGGAAATGGATTCTTGTGAAAGGTCCCCTCATATAACAATGTTGAAGACATCAAAGAGATGTATATAATAAGCTCATAAGAATATCCTCTGAAGATGTGATAAATAAGGTCACATGAATTAGATTTGATCTACAAAAAATTGGAGGTATCAAAGAATGAAGGATATCTTCATAAGGTCTCAACTGCAAGATCTAGGTGAGATGATAAGAAGATAATCATCATTGTTCTAAATGCAATAACTAATAAACAAGGTAACAAATATCCATGAGGATAAGAAAGTTACCTCATTCAAAAAATTGTGGTTTCTATGCAAGATAGAAGAAGACAAGTTGAGGGGAAAAATGTTGAAGGTTAAAGGACTCAAACATTTGCAAAAGGGAAGTTTGGAAAATTTGTCCTTGGAAAAAGAAAGATCTCAGCAATGCTATGAATGTAAAATTATGTACATTTAGAAAAGTTTGTCTTAAAGGGACTAAACCAAAAGAACAGAAGAAGCCCATATCATCGAAGAAGTGGAGGAAGCTCAAAATAAGAAGTCCAAGAAAAGAGGAAGTAAGAGATCTCTACTATGTCTGAGATAGTCTCCCTCAAAAAGGGGCTTGACATAGCTTCTAAATCTTATGTTATAGGATATGGCTATAATAAATAATAAGATTCATCGTGGCATCATGGACGCATTAGAAACAAGATCTTATGACATTACCATAGGAAACATGAAGGATGTCTAATAGTCAACTTTTAAGGATATAACTCTTGGTGACCTCATTGAAAGATCAAAGGAAGAAGTCATCCACGACAAGTCTCATCATACATCAGTATAAAAAGGGAAACATATGCAAAATAAGGATATGCGAGATGGAATCCTCATTGGAGGATTCACTGATATAGAGAGGAAGCAAGTGTTTCATCAAGAACTCCAACTTGTGGAGTTCATGGGATGATGGTGTGATGACATGAGAGATCAAGAAAATCAAGGGGTTGAAGATCTTTTCAATCAAGGAAGCTGCTAAAAGAAGCCTAGATGACCTAAAGGTAGATGAGGTATGTATGCTTGTATTTAATGTTATAATGCCATGTCGTATGGTTGCAGGTAACATGGATCACTACTTCTATTTTAAGAAGCATGATCAAAGGAAAGGAATATCCTCCTATGAGATAATGTCAGAAGGCATGAGTCACACTAGATGGAATCAACATAATATGTCCTCATATGAAGTATGAGGTAGTTGACTATAATTGAAAAACTCTGATTGGAAGCTCTTGCGAAAGAAACATATGAATAAAGGAAGGAAGAGATCATGAGATATGCAACCATGGTAAAGGCATTCAACATCCAAGAGCAAGAAGAGTTGTATAGAATATCTCCTAGAAAGATATGAAGACTTTGATAGGAGTCAGAAAAAGATGGAGACCCTTGACAATGAATATCTTTGGGAAATGTGTCAACATGTATGAAGGATGCTGATACCTACAAGAATATGTCATGATGAAAGACCATCACTAAGGTAAGTTTGATTTCATTTCTTATTTTTGAACTAATATCTAGATACGCTTATGTAGGACTACCAAAGGGAAGATCTATAGATGACTTCCAACAGGACAATATTAAATGATGTAAGATCCTTCCAGAAAATATGGCATGAAAGTAAATGACATGAAGCAAATCCAGATCGAAATTTGATGGATCACATTTTGATGAGATAAGGGCATGACTAACTCATGGATGAAAGTGATGGATTATCTATGCCCTATGAAGAAGTTCCCAAAAGATGAAGACTCCATGACTAAAGAAATTGATGACATCGAAGAAGAGAGGAGTTCTTTAGGAAGTTGGTTGTTCCACATGAGGAGCTACTATAGGTCCCTAGTTAAGAGAGAGCCTGGAAAAGAAGTTTCTTACTTGGAAGAAACTTTGAAATTCCTAAGCCAAGAGGGATCTTAGGTACATTCCTTTTAGGTAGGAATGAGTACATTCCTTTATTGGAATACTATCCTCCCTATTTGAGAGGGAGAGATAGACATGCCATTCTAGTATTCTCTTGGGAAGACAAAAAGGAGGATAGGGTAATTATTTGGCATCTGATACTCTTTGTGGATGAGCTAGGTAATCCACTAGAAGAGTAGTCATGGAGGACCGATATTCTTTGAGGGCTGAGGTGTCCAAGATAAGAATAGTACTCATGCAACACACCCTGAGTACTCGAGCAAGGATGTTTTGAGAGAGATAATGATGAGGGTTTCCATAAGTCATTAGTATCGCTAGTATTGAGCTCAAATCTTGTGGAGATAAGGAGATGTTAGTCAAGGCATCGCTATGTAACAATTTTGGTTGACACGATGCCAAAAAAATGGGTTACCAATCTGATTCTTCTTATGATAAATTCTTCAGATTGAGAATGAACAAGTACCATTATGAGTACCTCCCTAGTTAAGATGAAGTATTGAAAAGTGTAACTTGGTTCGGTATTCATAATGAAATGTAATTATGACTTTTGTAAATGATGTAGTGAAGAAAATAAAATTATTTTTGTAAGACTTGCTTCATGGGTTTCATGGCCAAGTGAATTTTATTTTAGATGGCTCCCATTGAAATCCGTAGGATTTTTCACTAAGATCAAAACATTAATGTAATGTAGGGAGAACTCTACTTGAGCATGCATAAAATGTATATGAGTCAATTAAGTGTCTAGAAAGCCCTCCAAATACAAGCACAATCCTCTTCACTTCATGTTGGATTCAAGTCACAACAACTAACTCATGTCGTCTTTTTATTATGGAGATACATCGGTTCACTATCTCATGTTGGCTTATATATGATGGAAAAACCACTATAAATAGAAACCTCGGTCGAGTTCAAAAGGACAGAATTTCAGTCACATTTCTTTGAGTTTTTCGGATGGGTATCATAAAAGACAGGTTCGATGAAAGGGACAACGAAGAGATGAAGAAGACTAATCTTAGTCAACAGAAGTTCAAATCCTTTTTTTTGACTTCGGATTGATAAATCATAATGACAAAGAAGAACAACAAGTTTGGATTACAGTGACAAAGGTGAAAGCTAACTCTGTCTTAGTACAACAAGGAGTAAATTTGGTGAAGACTACAATAATCATAGTTAGGTATAAGTACAAGAAGGTTCTTTCTCTTTTTCGGTGTAATTTCAGAGGTCATATTTCAAATTGAAGGAAAAAATCTTGGAAATATTTATGTGATATCACATTGACATCCTTTCACCTTCTCGGTGCTATACCACAATGATGATCTTGGAATAAGATCAATAGTATGTGACAAGGTATCAATACTATATCATGAAGAAGGTATAGATATGAAGAAGATAGAAGTGGAAGAGGAGCGAAGGATAAGGTTGAATGTCAAGAGAACTTGTGTCTTGATCTTGGAGAGGCTACTGGGTCATGTGTCTTGGTCTTGGTATTCGTGAATTGGAATCTCTATAAGAAGAATTTGTGTGGGTTTTCCTGTCAAAGAGTGAGAGATTTTGGCCTTGGCTCATATCCTACATGATGTGTCTCTTGTCTTTTATGTTCATGAATTGGTTACTGTTTGATGAATAAGAACACTAAGAACTAATTTAAATAAGATCCTAATATAAACAAGGAAAAATCATTCACAAGTAGTCACTAATAGTAGATAAATCACCTAATGCTAATGCCTTAGATTTCTCAAGAAAAATATCTCACCAAAGTCAATTCCCTCTACATGGGAATAGTCGTTTGTTGCTAATCGATCTTTGTATTTATCCACTCTACCTACTGCATTCAAATTTTCTTTAAACACCAATTTTATGACAATGAGATTTCTTTCATTCAACAACTCCACCTGATCCTAATCATTATTTTTGTGTAAGGCTACCATTCCTTCAACCATGACTTTTTTCCATATTTTTCTGTCCTCTAAATTTACTTCCTCTTTAATAGTTCTATGATCATTATTAGTAATAAAGAAGGAAAAATTTGAATGTAAGTTAGGTGGAGTATACCTTTATGTCTGCCTTCTTTTCCAAGTTGATCTCCTTAATACTAGAGTATGTGGTTCTTCTTCTTTTGATTCCTATATTTTTGTACGGTTTTATTCTTCGTCCTTTAATTCGAACTCTATATTCTCTGGTTCTTTCTCCATTCATAGGATTTTCTCTTTGATAACATCTTTGATTTATCTAAATACCACATCTTGACTATATACAACCTTAGTTTTTGGGTTCCAAAGCATATAAAATTTCATACCATATTTATATCCAATAAAGTTACACTTTTCAACTATCTCCTATTCCTCTTCGAAATGTGAACATAAGAATCACAAATAAATACCCTAATATGTTTGAGAAAGGCTTCTTACCAACACATTTCTCATGTGGAGTCCTAACATGCAACAATGATGGGGGTGATCTATTTAGTAGGTAACACACATTTTCCACTACCTCTACCCAAAATTCTTATCCTAACTCCACACCATTGAGCATGCTCCATTATTTCTCTATCAATGTCATATTCATCCATTCTATAACTCCATTATACTAAGACATGTTCTTATACATTGTTATATCACACTTCTTATAGAATTATTTGAATTTAATCCCACAAAATTCTCCACCATTATTTTTCCTCAACACCTTAATTTTCTTCTCTATATGATTTTTACCAAGATCCTTAAAATATTTGAATTTGTTAAAGATTTTAGATTTCTTCTTGAGAAAATAAACCTATGTATTCCTTGAGAATTTATTTATAAATGAGATATAGTACATATATTTACATAGTGATGGAACCAACATTGGCCCAAGCATGTCACTGCGCACCACCTATAATATTCCCTGTGCCCTTGTTTCACAAGAGGAGAATATTAGCCTATCCAGCTTCCAATATAAATAATGTCCAAAATATTCAAAATCTAGAGGAAACTAGACATACCTTCTACCATATCATTACCATCTGGCACCCAATTTCACTTCTCTCCAGTATGTCCCAATCTTTAATGCCACAACATAGTATTTTCCCTAGAGATCATAGGAATTTTCCTTCTTGAAATCCATTATTAGGAACAACATAATTGTTGCATCCATCACTAATAATTCTTCATAGAAGCTTATACAATGTTCCAATATAGACTCCCTTCAACAATACCATTTCTCCTCAAACTATCTGCATGAAACTCAAATTGCTGGCTAATACTGGGATGTGTAGAACACCAGGTAGTGTTCTAATCCTTATAACCATGAAATTTAACTTGAATCTTACTCATCCTATGAATTTTTCCATAAATACATCTCCTAAGAAAACAACGCCACCATCGTATCTTTTGTACTTACAAAATCAATCCATATCAGAAGCTACATGAAAGGATGATCTTGAGTTGAATAACCATGCATCATGATCTACACATGAACTTGAAGAAGACAATTATATGACACATTATTCATTTGAGGAGGTTTTTGCTTCTGTAGAAGGAGTTTCATTGAATCCCCTCCCATTCTCTGAAATTTTGGATCTACAACCTTTCTTGTAATTCCCTTCTTTTCCACAACTCCAACATAACTTTATGAATTTTCATGGAGATTTATATCTTCCTCCAAATTTAGATCTCATATTTGAGGACCTATTTCTATTTCTATTTAGGGATCATCCTGTTATAGACAAGGCATATCTATTCTAACTTTTCATGTTTTTCAGTCTCATCTCCTCTGATAAAAAGGATGAGATTATATCATCAAAACTCAAAGTAGTTTCGTTACCACCTATGAAAACAACGAAACCATCCCATGACTCTGGTAACAAACACAACAAATTGATGCACTTATCTTTATATGAAATCTTAATATCAACATATAATTGCTGACTTACCACAATATTGAAGGAATTCAGATGCTTTGTCACTGAGTCTTCATCCTTGATCCTTATTTTATACATCTTTTTTTGTCGGAACAAGTTGTTCACTAGGGACTCAAATTGATATAAAGTCCATAACTTGTTCCATAATGCCTTTGTTGGAACTTCTCTTGAAACATTAAGTAATGATGAATATAAGAGACAACCATATTATGCAATTTTCTTTTTGATCCAACTCGGTCCAATATTCCGTGACATCCTTGTTGGTGTAGTACTCCAATCCACAATGATCCATTGATCCTTGTCCACCAACATATATTCCATTAGGACTTTCATAACTCAATTTTTTTTGTAATGATTTTTTGTCTATCTTTGAACTACTTGCCATTCCCTTTCACTGCAAGAATATATTATGTAGATTTCGCATTGTAACAAGGTTTACCATAGGCCTAAAAAAAATCACTTAACCACAAAAAGTATCTCATTGAATCCAAAACTAGTATGATATCTATTATGGACTGTATAATTATATTATTTTTCATCCATTTTGACGCTTTCAGAATGGAAAAATTGGAGGAATCAACTCACAAGATCATTTTTACCAATGGGTCCTAGTTTAGTGAATTTGGGTTTAAAACATTTCAAAGGTAGTTTGAAGAATTGAATGATTTTTTTACGGTCTAAAAACTCTCCTTTGTATAAACCCCCCTATTTCTATTCACACTTAGATGCCTTTTTATTGGTGCAATAAAAACCTCAAATGGAGTTTGTATGAAAAATTTAAGCCATTCATAACTTGACATTCTTGTTTTGTCCACCACAGTTCAAGAGTATGGCATGTTGTAATATCCCTTTCCAGGAATATCCCTCGAACACAAGCAAATTCCAACCAGAAAAACAAACAAGTGGTATAGTAGCTGGGAAGCTCACAGAGATAAAAATAATAGTAGTGCAATATACAATAACGCATACATGGAATATAGCAGATACTCAAGAAATGAAGAGAGAAATGCTAAACCATTTTATTATGCTGAGTAATGGACAGAGTACAAAGGTGATCAGAAAGATAGCACCTCGACTTGCACGAGGCAAGTGAAGAAATACATGCAGAATGGAAGAAAATGGCCTCTCTCTGAACTGCATCCAAGCTACAGGAGAACTGTTGTGCTGCTGCTACTGCTAGAATCAAGTGAGGATTTGGGGCTGTTCCCCTCCACAGAAAATGCTGAAACTCTGGAATCAGCCTCTGCTCAATTAACCTAGAAAACCCAGAAAGCTTTTTTGAAATAGCCGACCCTTGAAAATCACCTCCTTGAGGATCTATGCCATCCCTCAAGGCTCTGCGCTGCCACTGAAGTAAACCCTCCAAGACTCTGCCTGAAATCCTTCTAAAATCCTCCAATATGCAAGGGTTGATCCCTTGCTTAATCTCCCATCTCAAATCCTCCGAACAAACCCAATCTGGAACTCATACCAAAAGGAACTGCATCTTACTCTCTCAAGACTACGTAGTCATCACAATGCCCAATTCCTCCTCAACTCCAAAATCGATCCTCCTGTAAAATACTGATGAAACTACCTTGCCCCAGAAGGCACTCAAAGTCCCCCAGGGCTAAGGGTGAGATCTTCGAACGGAGACACTCGATGCACTAAACAGTGTTGCAGACAGGCTAAACAGCCAACGTGCTCTAAGTCGAAATGACTAGCTCAAATGCACATAATCGAATACCAAAATGTGGAGGCTCATCTCTCCTTTATAGCATTGTCCTTTCTCAAAACCCTAAGGCTCACCTCCTCCAACGTAGCCATCTTTTGCCACGTGCTTCTCTCCATTTGCATAGTCCCTCCAAATGTCTGCGTGGGACCCTTCTCTACGTGGTCCTATGGCCCCCTTGGCTCCCCTTTAAGTCACAACGTTGTGCTACTAGGGAGTGGCTTTATTCTAAAAGTGAGTTATGTCCCCCTTTCCTCACCTTTTTTTATTATAAATAACTATAGAAGGAAAAATTGAGCAAAATCAAATATTCTAATTAGCCATGGCTAATTAGGAATATTACACATGTCAGCTCCATTACTCATGGAGAATGTGTTAGGTCCCTATAATAATAGTGATTACCCCATTACTATTGTAGTTTTATCCCTTATTAATATTGTTGTGCCCCTATTGTCCCCATATTGTTATTAACTGTGCCCCATAGAATCCCTCTATTGTTATTTTTGTGCCTTTATATTATTATTGTTAGGTCGGCTTGGTTATATTGTGACTCCTTAGACTCCTATATATAGAAAGGAGGTTTTGTCATTTGAATCATCCAAGAATTGTTCATTTATGTAATCTAAAGGAGGTTTCCCCCTCGAAGATGCTGAATTCTAAGGCGTTAATCTATCTTTTATATATTTTTGTGAGCTGGTTTCATAACAGAATGGGCTAGTAACATGACAATGAAGAATAATTATCTAGAAGAGTTGAGCTATAACTCATTTTGGAGGTTGAATGTGTTAAATTTAACTCATAGTTGGCTATTGGGATGCGTTATAAGTGGTCCACTAGAAGGAAAACGAGTTTGATTCTATTTTAGTGCATTCTTTTCCATAGTTGAGTAGAGTAGCTAAGAGTGGATAGAGAGAGGGAAAAATAGAGAGGGTTTATTTTTTTTAGTATCCTAGAGGCCACATGTCTCACTTCTCTACAATTTCACCATTTCCATTTAGAGAAAGATAGAAAAAGGTAACTTCACCTTCCAAATGGATTTTCTCTTGAAAGGGTTTCCCAAATCATATCTTGTGTTATTTTGGTGTAAGTAAATTTTTGATTTTTTATCTATTTTATGCATTTTATATGTTGCATGCATAAGATAAAAAAGTAATTTAATAAATCCATAAATTCTAGGGTAAATTAATCCTCATAGTATATATTTATCACATATGTTGTAACGAAATATCCAATGGAATCTCCATAGAAATTTTTAGATCATATTGGTATTAGAGTAGGTTTCTTTAGGCATGTTATGGAGAGTTTCAAGGGATATTGATCAATTTAAGTAGAGAGCCATAAAACCCAAACCATTGCCGATGAATTTTTTAATAACCCTCAAGATCCAATAAAGGAGAGATTCACAACACCAGAAGATTAGGTCACATGTATAAGCTGTAATATGAACCTCATTAGAGGTGGATTTGAAAATAAATATTGTAATTAGAGATGGTGGAGGTTCCAAATCAAAGGTTATATCAAAGGAAAAATTGAAGGATTGAGAAGAACCAAAGGATTCTAAGGGAGAACCCAAAAAATAACAACTTAATTCAACTTCAATGGACCATTCACAGTTGTTGTTTAAGATGGAAGTAAAGGTTGAAATTAAGCCATATCAATATGAGATAAACACTTTGAAATTAAATCATTAGTTTCAATAGTTATAGGTTTATTTTAGCATTCATCACATAGAGGAAGAATATAAAATATCATTCTAACATTTTAAACTAGAAGGGAATGCCCTGACCTAATGGGAAAATGATAAAAAAACCATAAGGTTGGAGGGGATCCGCTAGTGACTAAGTGGGAGGGTTTCAAAACTCTCACAATGTCCTATTTCTACTGCATTGGGTATGTATATGGCTAGTGGATCCAATGGAATTACTTTAGGTAGAGAAAGGTTTGGAGTGTATAGGAGAACACCACATAATTTACTAAGATGGCATTAATTTTGCATATCTCTCTTGAGAACCAAGATGTATTCCTAAAGTATATGGGGGGCCTACACACCATCTACATAAGAAAATAAACCAAAAAACATGGATGAGGCGTGTCTACAAGAACAATACTTGGAAAGCACATGTTAGAAGAAAAGGAAGTCTAGTGGTTCAAAGCAGAATAAACACCAAGAAACTTCCAAAGAAGGGAAGAAGAAATGAAAAAAGGGAAAGTACAAAAAGACAATAGTTGTAGCACACTAGTGCAAATATCCCAACAATTGATGTAATCACTACAACAATGATGGTCACACATAGGAGAAGTATTGGAAATTACATCTAGAACTCAACTCAGAGTGCTGGAAGAAAGATGTCAAGAATAAAAATATCATAGCTCACAAAATATGCAACCAACTCACAAAATAAAAGAAGAGATAGATCAACGACTTCAAAATTAGCCTCTTCGAGGGGAAACCTCCTTTACATTACACAAAAGAGCAATTATTATATGATTCAAATGATAAAAAATCCTTTGTATATATAGGAGTCTAAGGGGACAATATAATCAGAGCCGGCATAACAATAATAATGTAAGGGCACAACAATAACAATAGTGGGCTTCTATGGGGCACAATAATATCAATATGAGGACTACATGGGCACACCAATAACAATAAGGGGCTACATTAACAATAACAATGAGGGAATACACTAGGATAGGGACCTAACATGCCCCTCTCCTTCAAAAAAATGTTGTCCTGAACGCTTGAGTAGTTATGGATGCTTCTGTATAAAATTCTCATCCTCCCATGTGGAATCTTCAGCTGGTAAGTTCTTCCACTTGATGAGATACTCTGAAATTAATTGATTTTGTAGCTTCTGAGTTCCTTTTTCTATGACTACTACAGGTTTCAATATGATTTTTCCTTCCTTGTCATGTCCTGGAAATATTGTTTGAACTACGAGCTTATCACCTATAACCTTCTTTAAGCATGAAACATGGAAAATTGGGTTCACTCAGGAATATGTAGGAAGCTCCAATTTGTATGCCATATTACCAATATTTTGCAACACCTTGTAAGGAGCATAATACTTTGGTGATTATTTATTATCCTTATTAGCTTGCTTGAGGGACATTTGTTTGTATGGTTATAGCCATAAAAATACTCAGTCACTTGCATAAAAACATCTTTCGTTGCGATGTTGATCTGTCTATTGTTTTATCCTATTCTGCACCAAAGTGAGGTTATCCTTTAAGAGTGGAAGAACTTGTTATTAATGTTTGATGTGATATTCCACTTCTTGAACCTTAGAATTATTGTCCAAAACTTTTTGGATATATGGAGAAATAGATGATTTCGATTTTTGAACATCTAGTGAACACAATTGTGCAATTACGCCCCATTGTTCTTTCTTTAGAAGTTTTTTCATGCCATTAGAGTTGATTATCTTTCATGGTTTCCATATGATACACTTTAATTCAACTTCCTTTCCTTCCCAAAAAAAATTCAAGAAATTTTCTTGAAAAAAATCTATTGTACCCAAATATTGTAACCATTAGACTCCTAGTCCAACATCAACACCACCCATTGGAATGGAAAGCATTGGACTATTCAATGGATATTATCCCATGTATATCTTGATATTATGGCACTTTCTAAAGTAATTTATGGTTCCTCCATTTGCAACCATCACTTGACAATCTGGTGCTGGATAGAGGAAGCCATTCAATTCCTTGGCTATCTTACAATGAATAAAATTATGGGTACTACTTGAATCAATCAACACTAAAACTTTTTTCTTCTTGATATGTCCTTCTATCTTGAGAAT
Organism: Pinus taeda; assembly: GCA_000404065.3. Lineage (NCBI taxonomy): Eukaryota > Viridiplantae > Streptophyta > Pinopsida > Pinales > Pinaceae > Pinus > Pinus taeda. The sequence continues at coordinate 17,003 of APFE030898524.1, forward strand.
TTTAGGAGTGGTAATTCCTGCTAATGCATTACAAGATATGTTCAGACTAATTTCTTCTTTCTTTGGGGTTGGTTCCTATTGTATATCCTCTTCTTTTGATGTTTTGTATTCCTTTTCTTCCGCCTCTTCACAATCTATGTAAATTAATTTATTCTTAGCACACTTATGACCTTTAGTGTATTTTCTATCACAACTGTAACAAATCCCTTTTGGTCTTTTTTCTTCCAATTGTTGTGGTGTCAACCTTGTAGGTTGTGGAAGGCTAAGGGCAATAAAACTTCCATCTTTATAGTTGTGAGTGGTAGGCTTCCTTGTTGCCATAAGTTTTCTTTCAATTTTTCATGCCAACCTGAATGCCTTCTCCAATGAATCAGGTTCCCAAAGGAAAACCTCATATTGGATGTTATCCTTTAAAGTCCCTATGAAGACATCAATCCTATGCTCCTTTGGAATATCAGTTACCCTCATATTCAATTTTTGGAATTCTTCAATGTGCTTTGTGTTAGGTCCCTATACTACTAGTTTAATCCCTTATTGTTATTAATGTAACCCCCTTATTATACTGTTGTGCTCATGTAGTCCCCATATTGTTATTATTGTGCCCCATAGAATCCCACTATTGTTATTTTTGTTCCCTTCCATTATTATTGTTATGCTAGCTCTGATTATATTATGACCCCTTAGACTCCTATATATAGAAAGGAGGTATTGTCATTTGTATCATGGAAGAATTGTTCATTTATGTAATGTAAAGTAAGTTTCCCCCTCGAAGAGGCTGATTTTTAAGTCATTGATCTATGTTTTCTATCTTTTTGTGAGTTGGTTTCATAACATTTGGTATCAAAGCTTAGGATTCTAGGGATTCGCTGCTCCAAAAAGGTCATCGTGGAATTTTAACTTTGACTTTTTTTTCTATGAAGTTGTAAAAGCTAAAACAAAACCCCAGTTGAGCTGAAATCAGTTTGAACGTTAGGTCCAAATTTCAGATCTTGTCTCAATATATTTTCAGAGATATGATCTGAGGAAGTTAGGGTTTCTGCAATCTCGATAATTCCATATCAAATAGGTCATCGCAGAATTTTCGCTCTAATCTTTTGTCTACGAAGGTTCAGACTCTGAAAGAAAAAACCATTTGAGCTGCAATCTTAGTGAGACTCGGGCACAAATTTAAGATCTTGTTTTTCTATATTTTCGGAGATACAATCCAAGACATTTAGGGTTTCTATAGGCTCCTGAATTACATTTCAAACATGTGACCTTGGGAAAATCGTCATAACTTTCTGTTTGAGCATTAGATTGAAATTTTGTAAAGAGGACAGAATGTACATTGCTATGTATTGTTTTCAGATCCGACAGTCGAAATAGTAACACGTGGCACTTTGTAGAAGTTCGCTCTACTGAAAAACTATATAAGTAAGTCATCTTGGAGATTGAGCACAACTCTTTCTTGGAGAATCCAATTTTGATCAGACTGGTGTCATTGGAAAGAGGATGTAGAGGCTACTGTAGGTCACAATTTGAGACCTTGGAGATCCAAAATTTCAGAGATACAATAGATTCAAGATCGTTTTGATAAAAGCAAGAAAAAGAATGACTTGAATCAAGAAAATAGAAACACCTAGTAAGAAAAATTGGATGGAGGATTTGAAGAATGCGATCGAAGCTAAGATACATAGTTTTTTATGCACCATGGAAGCTAATATCAATGGTAGGGAAACAGATTTGAAGAAAGGCATGGAACATTTGAAGAAAGACATGGACGATTTGAAGGAAGGTGGGACAAGGTTGCTACAAGAAAGACCTCCTAATGATGAAAAGGTAGTAGAGGAAACTAATGATGAGAAAAAAAAAATGTTAATCACGATTTTATAGAACCTAACATTGGATTGAAGACCCACCCTATTTCAAAGATCGATATGAGGAAGTTTGATGGCAAGGATTCCATAACATGGATACTACAGATGGAGAAATATTTTGATCTACATGATGTGAAACTATTACAAAAGGTATGTATTGCATCTTTATATTTATAATTGAATTAATTTTTATGGTATAAAGGGCTTTGTTCTCGTAAAACACTTGTCACCCAGTCAATTTTCATGGAGGAAATGATAGCACATTATGGGGATACACAGAGAAATGCCTTCCTTAGCCAATTAATAAATCTCAAATAAAAGATTTCAATGATGGAGCATATTGAGGACTTCCAAAAATTGAATATAAGGTTAAATGATATTCCAGAGAAGTAGAGGATTGATGTCTTCATAGGGATTTTAAAGGATAACATTCAACATGAGGTTTGCATTTGGGAACCTAATTCATTGGAGAAGGCATATAGGTTGGAAATAAAAAATTGAAAGAAAAATTATGGCAACAAGAAAGCCTACCACTCATAACTATAAATATGGAAGTGTTGTTTCTCCTAGCCATTCACCACCTACAAGGTTGAGACCACAAAAATTGGTAGAAAAAAGAACAAAAGGGCTTTGTTACAATTGTGATACAAGATAAACTGAAGTTCATAAGTGTGTTGAGAAGAAATTAATTTACATAGATGGGAAGAGGAGCAAGAAAAGGAACAAGAAATGAGGATATACACCACGAACCAATCTCAGAGGAAGAAGAAAGGAATCTGAGCATATCTTGTAATGCATTGACAGGAATTACCACTCCTCAAACTCTCAAGATAGAAGGGCATATCAAGAAGAAAAAGGTAACAATGTTGATTGATTTGGGTAGTACCCATAATTTTATTCATTGTAAGATAGCCAAGGAATTGAATTGCTTCCTATATCCAGTACTAGAGTGTCAAGTAATGGTTGCAAATGGAGAAACCATAAATTGCTCTAGAAAGTGCCATAATATCAAGCTATCTAGAGGAAAATATGTATTGAATATTCCAATTATTTCCATTCCAATGGGTGGTATGGATGTTGTACTAGGAGTTCAATGGCCACACTCTTTAGGTACGATATCTTTTAATTTTCAAGAACTTTTCTTGAATTTCTTTTGGGAAGGAAAGGAGGTTTAATTAAGGGGTATCACAGGGAAACTAGGAAAGATAATCAGCTCCAACAAGATGACAAAGATTCTAAAGAGAGAACAACAAGGTGAAATTGCACAATTATGAAGTGTTCCCCCAAACGTCAAGCCTTACAGATATCCATATGCCCAAAAGAGTGAAATTGAACGTATGGTTGCAGAAATGTTAGAGGTTGGTATAATTCAACCTAGTCAAAGTTCTTTCTCTACTCTAGTGGTATTGGTACACAAGAAGGATGGATCATGGAGCTTGTGTCCAGATTATAGGGAGCTCAAGAAGCTTAATATTAAAGATAAATTTCCCATTCCCGTCATTGATGAGTTATTGGATGAATTACATGGAGCAATTTACTTTACCAAGTTGGATATTCATTTAGGATATCATCAAATTAGAATGAAGATTGAATACATTCCAAAAATAACATTTAAAACTCATGAGGGTCATTATGAATTTTTGGTCATGCCTTTTGGCCTTACCAATGCACCTTCTACATTTCAAGGTTTGATGAATTCCATTTTCAAACCCTTAGAAAATTTGTGTTAGTATTTTTTGATAATATACTAATCTACATCAAGTCTCTGAGGGATCATGTTCAACATGTTGATAGGGTGTTCAAACTATTGGAGGAGAAGAAATTATATGCAAAAAGCTCCAATTGTTTCTTTGGAGTACAAGAGGTGGAATATTTGGGTACTAAATTAGCCCATAGCTCTCATCTTAACATCCTGAATTTGATGTGAAAACTGTGATAATAAGTAAATGTTCGGAAGGATATATTCATTGATTTGTATTTGAAAAATAGACACAATGGGTCAAGTGGTTTCCTATGGTTGAATGGGGTATAACACTTCCTTCCATACTGCAACAAAAATGACCCCATTTATGGCACTTTATGGATATCATCCATCGTCCATCACATCATCTTTAAAAGAAAATTCTAAGTTTCAAGAAGTGGAGGATCAAATCGAGCATCAAAAACAAGTTCTCAAACTCTTAAAGGATAACCTCAATTTGGCGCAGAATAGAATGAAACAACATGCATATCAGCATCGCAACGAAAGAAGTTTTGATGTAGGTGACTAGATATTTCTACGACTACAACCATAAAAACAAATGTCCCTCAAGCAAGCTAAGAAGGATAATAAATTATTGCCAAAGTATTATGGTCCATACAAGGTGTTACAAAATATTGGTACTATGGCATACAAATTGGAGCTTCTTGCATCTTCCCGAGTGCACCCAGTTTTCCATGTTTCATGCTTAAAGAAGGTTGTAGGTGAGAAGCTCCTAGTTCAAACAATATTGTTGGAACTTGACGAGGAAGGAAAAATCATATTGGAACCTGAAGCAGCCATGAAGACAAGAACTAGAAAACTACGTAATCGATCAATTTCAAAGTATCTCATCAAGTCTAAGAACTTCCCCGTTGAAGATTCCACTTGGGAGGATGAGAATTTTATACAGAAGCATCCAAAACTAGTCAAGCGTTGAAGACAACACCTTTTGAAGGAGAGGGGTATGTTAGGTCCCTGTACTACTAGTTTAACCCCTTATTGTTATTAGTGCAACCCCCTTATTATATTGTTGTGCCCTTAAATTATTATTGTTATGTCAACTCTCATTATATTATGACCCCTTAAACTCCTATATATAGAAAGGAGGTATTGTCATTTGTATCATGGAAGAATTGTTCATTTATGTAATGTAAATGAGGTTGCCCCCTCGAAGAGGCTGATTTTTAAGTCGTTGATCTATCTTTTCTATGCTTTTGTGAGCTGGTTTCATAACACTCTGCCATTGAACCCTTTTGTTTGAGATTTATCAATTGGCTAAAGAAGGTGATTCTCTTTGAATCCTCATAATATGTTATCATTTCCTTTGTAAAAATTGACCAAGTGACAAGTGATTTACAAGAACAAATCCATCGATACCATACAAACTAATGGGGTTCTAAATATAAAGTTGCAATGCGTACCTTTTGTGTGTGTTGCACATTATGAAAATCAAAATATTCCTCCATTTGCAGTATCCATGTTACTGGATCCTTGCCATCAAATCTTTGATATTGATCTTTGGAATATGGTGGGTCTTCAATCCAACATTAGAGTCTATGAAATCATGATTAAAATTTCTTTTGTTCTCATCATGAGTTTCATCTAATATCTTTTCACCATCAGGAAGAATTTCTTGTAGCAACTTTGTCAAACCCTCCTTCAAACCTTCCATGTAAACCATTCTTCAGATCTTGCATGTCTGATTTTAAATTACTCTTCAAACCATCCATCTTATCTTCCATTTCATTTTTGGTTACTATTTGTGATAGTGAAATTTGTTTGACTTGGTCTCGTAATTTTGATATATCATGTTGCGTTTCTTCCTCTTCTTCATGAGTCATAGTAGAGCTTTCTGTTCTTTTACTAGGTGTTTCCTATTAGGGCCTATATTTGTCTCAGGCTGAGAAAGGCAAGATCTAGGGTAACATAAAACCACACTTAACTTGGTAGCTCGCCCTACCATATCGGGAGAGGGCTCTCTCCTGGTCAATCTCAGAAAAATATGATCAATGAGGCTTGAGATGACTGATGTAAAGGCTGATTTTAGGCTAGGTAAGTGTTCAGAAGAGTTTGATTGAATTTGATGATGTTTTGTTGGCTCAAATGTGAAACGTAGATTTTGGGTCCAGGGAATGGGCTCAGTTTTGTAGAGATATCTATAGGGCGAGGTAGGCAAATGATTTGGTATTTAAAATTGAGTGAGATGGAGAGATTTTAGACTAGTGAGGAGTTGAAGAGGGCATGAAAGTCTCAGGGATCCTCTTCAAACAGCTAAAAACATAAATAACTAAACAAAACCCTAGGTAGAGCACTGCAAATCAATGAATTCTACCTTTATCCTTGCTTCATTTAGTTAAAATGAAAAGAGAGAGATAATGGCATACATAAAACACATGTAAAATTGCAATTACAGAAAGAAACACAATACCAAATTAAGTTGCCACAAGAATCCCATAAAGTGCTGCAAACCCTGGTTTATTTCCTTGCCAAACTGCAGAGATGAATGTACAATGATGCTCAAATCATTCACAAGAGTCCAACCTTCTGCCAAAGTCCAAAACCTATACTATTAAATTCATAAAATATATACATTTTCTCATCCTTGTACCAAGGGAATTGAGCTCAACCATTTTCTTCAAAATAGAATCTGTGACATAAAACTTGGACTGAATTTCTGAAAATAGGTGTTGAAGATGAACTTGTATCTCCTAAACCATAGCACCTGTTACAAAAATGAAAGACATTTTTTTAGATAAGGTCATTATGGAGAAAACCCGCTCTCCAAGTTTTGAAATTCGTTTCCATTTGCTCGTAATTTGTGCGACAAAATCATCTCTAAAACAGAAAATCATTAAAAATTTAAATCTGTGAAAATGAGCTGTAAAGATCTGGTCACAAATCCCAATTCATGACACCTGTGAATAAAATGAAAGATAAATTTATTATATGGCTCATGGTTAACAAAAACCTCCTTGGGTTTTGCAAAATTACTTTCCATATGTTGTAAAATGGCACCACACTAAAATGACTAAAACAATAAAAAATATGAAAAATTTGCTTTGTTTTAATGTAGGCTCAAAATATCACTGTATATCTCCCACATAGTAGCACCCGTGCATAAATGGAAGGAGGTTTTTGTTATTTGTTATGTGATGAACAAAAACCTCTTTCACTTTTGAAAAATTCCTTACCATTATTTCAGAAACTGATTTTGCACTAAACTTGTCATTGTGTGCAACCACTGACCTCAAAACATGTATAACCAAGAATCACTCATTCACTTCAATCATATCTTCTAATCTTCATATTTACGGGAATGTTATATAACATTCGAAATATTTTTCTGAGCTTCTTCTAATGGACACATTTGTGACATGTTTTGTGCTGAATATCATGTGCAAAACATCTAACCAAACCAGACATAGTAAGAGCTCATGTTGATCCCTGGTGACAGGCTGCGAAGACTAGAACTAACATCGGCTCCATTGGGGATGGAAACTCCTTGGAGGTGTCAAGAACACCATAGACCAAGTTCCTCATCCATTGGGCAATGCGGTCAAACAACTGCAAACCCAAAATAACTCATTCCAATCCAAAAACATATACATACTGCAACTTGTACATAAAGAAATACCGAAAATTGAAATGTTGCCTCAGGAAACTTATTTATGTACAAATCTAACCTACTTTGCTGCAAAATTGATAGATCAAGTAATGCTGTAATGTTAGATCAACCAATCAAGTAACTGTGACAAGGATGTTGCTTGGAAGTGCTCGAACCAGGACATAACTGGAAATGTTGGTAGCCATACATGCACACAATGAATTTGGTTGTGTAAAAGGGAATCTGATCTATCATTCAAAATGAAAAAAATTTCCATGTACACTGCAATAGGATCGAAGAAACAAGACTCTATTTGCTGCCCTAAATCCTCAATGCAGACCTCCAATTGCAAACTGTCAATTCAAACATCCACAAGCAACTCTATTGTTTCTTGTTTTGAAGGAGGGAGAGTTTCCAAGAACTTTTTGGGATCTCATAATTCATATGATTGGATCTGATCATTTAAATACTGAATCTCCTTCTCAAAATTTTCAACAAATAACTCAAAGAAACCAGTTTTAGCTTTAGGAGGAAACTTCGGAGATCTCAAAAATTGAAGCACGGTAATGAAAAATACTTCATCAATTTCAATATCCACTAACTGATCTCTAACTTCTTTTAAAACTTCACAAAACACAGGGTTTGCCACATACCCTACCATTTTATTTTAGTGCATGAATGGATCAGTGAGCACTGAAATCTCTGGATTGATATGGAGTCGCCGAGTGAATGTTTCAGCGTTCATATGTGTCTAACTGCTGTCCACCATCAACAATCAGATCTGCAACTTGAAAGATCTTTCTTGGAGAAGATCTGTCACCTCTTCCCCAGTTTAATGTACTGGGGCAATTTGCAAGTCAGATGTTCAGTTCATAAACTAGACCGAAGATTGATTGAAGCAACATTCATCTACTTATGCACTTGCAGAGCAAGAGAAGTTCGAAGGATACCTGGCTAACTTCAGGCTCCGTCTATAGTTTATAAAGCAAACAACAATAAAGAATAAACAAAATTTTCTCCCCCAATACGGTTCCCACTATGTTAGGGCCTAAATCTGCCTTAGGCTGAGAAAGGCAGGATCTAGGGTAACATCAAACCACGCTTAACCTGGTAGCTAACCCTACCAGGTTAGGAGAGAGCTCTTTCCTTATTAATCTTAGCAAAATATGATCAATGAGGCTTGATATGGCTAATTTAAAGGCTGATTTTAGGCTAGGTATGTGTTCATAAGAGTTTGATTATATTTGATGATGTTTTGTTGGCTCAAATGTGAAAGGCATATTTTGGGTCTGGGGAATGGGCTTAGTTTTGTAGATATCTCTATGGGGCAAGGTAGGAAAATGATTTGGTACTTCAAATTGAGTGATATGGAGAGATTTTAGAATGGTAAGGAGTTGAAGATGGCATGAAAGTCTCAGGGATCCTCTTCAAACAACTGAAAACATAAATAACTAAAGAAAACCCTAGGTAGAGCACTGGAAATCAATGAATTCTACCTTTACCCTTGCTTCATTTAGTTAAGATGAACAGAGAGAGATAATGGCATACATAAAACACATGTAAACTTGCAATTACAGAAGGAAACACAATACCAAATCAAGTTGCCACAAGAATCCCATAAAGTGCTGCAAACCCTGGTCTATTTCCTTGCCAAGCTGCAGAGATGAATGTACAATGATGCTCAAAGCATTCAAAAGATTCCAACGTTCTGCCAAATTCCAACCCCTACACTATGAAATTCATAAAATATATATATTTTCTCATCCTTGTACTAAGGGAATTGAGCTCAACCATTTTCTTCAAAATAGAATCAATTACATAAAACTTGGATCGAATTGCTGAAAATAGGTGTTGAATATGAACTTGTATCTCCTAAACCATAGCACCTGTTACAAAATGGTAAGAGGTTTTTGTAGATAAGATCATGATGGAGAAAAAACTCTCTCAAATTTTGGAAATTATTTTCCCGTTGCTCGTAATCTGTGCCACAAAATCATCTCTAAAACAGAAAATCATTAAAAATTTAAATCTATGAAAATGAGCTGTAAAGATCTAGTCACATATCCCAATTCATGACACCTGTGAATAAATTGAAAGAGGTTTTTGTTATATGGCTCGTGGTTAACAAAATAATCCTTGAGTTTTGCAAAATTAATTTCCATCTATTGTAAAATGGCACCGCACTAAAATGACTAATACAGTAAAAAATATGAAAACTTTGTTTTGTTTTAATGTAGGCTCCAAATATCACTGTATATCTCCCACATAGTAGCACTTGTGCATAAAATAAAGGAGGTTTTTGTTATTTGGTATGTGATGAACAAACCTCTTTCACTTTTGAAAAATTCCTTACCATTATTTCAGAAACTAATTTTTCACTAAACTTGTCATTGTGTGCAGCAACTGACCTCAAAACATGCATAACCAAGAATCACTCATTCATTTCGATCATATCTTCTAATCCAGAAACCGGTTACGAGAATGTTATATACCGTTGGAAATATTTTCCTGAGCTTCTTTTGATGGACACATTTGTGACATGTTTTGTGCTGAGTATCATGTGAAAAACATCTAACCAAACCAGACATAGTAAGAGCTCATGTTGATCCCTGGTGACAGGCTACGAAGAGTGGAACTACCATTTCTATGCTTCCATATTCCCTTTGAATCACTTCAAACTAATTTTTCAAACAAAAGTTATGTGATTTTAAAAACAAATACACACCTTTTTCTTGCTTTTAGGAGCTCGATCTTGAAATGATTGTAACTCTGTAATTTCAGTTCTCTAATTTCTGAAATTTCTTTCTTTGGTAGCCCTCTGAGTCCTATTTCCAACCCCACAAATCTGATCGATATTGGATTCTTCAAGAAAGAGTTATGCCAAATCTCCCATGATGACCTAATTATGGGCTTGTTCTGTAGAGCGAAGTTGTACGGGATGCCATGTGTCACTGTTTCAACCTTCGGGCCTGAAACTGCTATATGAAAAACTAAAGTCCGTGAAATTTCAGCCACATTTTACATACTTCAAATCTGATGCATGATATGAAAGTTATGACTTCTTTCCCTAGGCCACATTTTCGAGACAAAATTCTGGAGCCCATAAAAGCCTTAACTTCCTTAGATCATATCTCTAAAAATATATTGAATCAAGTTCTAAAATTTTTACACAAAGTTCTATGAAATGATAGCTCCAAGTGGTAAACATTTCAGATTCTGAAGCCTCGTACAACAAATGTTATTATGATTTTCCCTAGGTTGTCTGTTTGAGACATAATTCTGGGGCTCGTAAAAATCCTAATTTCCTTAGAGAAAATCTCTGAAAATATAGCGAAACGAGATTTAAATTTCTTATACAAAATTCTATGAGATTTAGGCTCCATGTGATAAAAAATTTAGCTTCTCAAGCCTCGTAGAAGTAAAGTTATAGAAAAACTGCCAAGATGACCTATTTGAAGAAGCCAAACCCTAGAATCCAAAGCTCTGATACGAAATGTTATGCAACCAACTCACAAAATAGAAGAAGAGATAGATCAACGACTTCGAAATTAGCCTCTTTGAGGGGGAAATATCCTTTACATTACATACATGAAAAATTATTGGATGATTTAAATGAAAAACCTCCTTTCTAGATATAAGAATCTAAGGGGTCACAATATAATCAAAGCCGACATAAAAATAATAATGTAAAGGCACAACAATAACAATAGTGGGATTTTATGGGGCACAATAATAATAATATGGGTACTACATGGGCAATGTTATCCGCTCCAATATCCCAAGCTGAGGAGGAGATTGAAAGAGGTAACTTGAAACTACTTGCAGTTCAGCAACTAGCCCTGCTAAACTAGAGAGGGATCTCTCTAAGGATTTCTTAGTCAATGACTGGAAAAGAAATGGATTTTAGGCCATATATAATAGTTTTAATTTAGTTTCCCACGGGGCTTTGGATTGACGGTGAATGGGTGCGCTGTTAAGGCACTCCTTGCAATAGGTCACTGGTTCAAATCCCCTGTGGGTACTTAGCTTAGTCTAATAGATAATATATCTATATATATATATATATATATATATATATATATATATATATATATATATATATATATATTATATTATATATAGTTATATAGATATAGATATAGTATGATATAGATATAGATATAGATATAGATATAGATAGAGATATAGATATAGATATAGATATAGATAGTAGATAGAGATAGAGATAGAGATAGATATATATATATATTAATCTAGAAGAAGAAACACACATACACGATTTTCCACGTAAACAGAGCTTTGAATATAAAGAATTCTACCTATATAATTGTAAGGAAAATCACTAAGGAAAGAAAAAAATGTTAAGAGAGATGAATTCATTTATAAGAAACTGACATAGAAGGAAAAAAACATCACAAACTCATTGCACAAGTATTCTTGAAAATTAGCTGCAACTGCTCCTTGATTAACTGTATGAAAACATAAGATACAAGTCCTCTCCTTTGAAGTCCAACCCTTCTTTCTAAATGAAAAATGATACTCAAACAAACATTCTCCCCACCATCAGGGGTTGAATCCCTAAGCGGTGGAACAATTTCCAAGAATCTCTCAACCAACATGTGAGAATGAGAAGGTAAAAAAAAAAAAAACTCTTCTCTTAGACTTTGATTTGAGTTTTGCTTCCTTTATGAGGCCTAATTAACCATAAAAACAACCTATCATGCCTATTTATTAATGATTACATCATCTAGACTTAGACCTACTGAAGTTACCTCACGAAGTTAACTTTTACCAAGTCAAACTAAAAACCTGAGAAATTACACAACGGAATTTTTAAATAAAAATTCAGAAAATTACAGAAGTGCAACGCCAACTTTGAGGCCACTTTTGGGTACCTTTATAATGTCAAATTTGAAATATGAGAGAACAGTCAACTAGCCTTTCCTGCCTAATTTCCATAACATCTTGAATTTTTGAAAATTACCCATGGGAATGCCTTCAAAAATTGATTCTCCCATGGTGTCTCCAAAAGCGCAATCCTGTCAAAAAGAGGGGCAAAATGTTGATTTTTGATCCCTTTTTCTCATTTTTCTCAAAATCGGACCCCTGTATGAGAAATGTGATGAAATGGGTTTTGAGAGGAGGCCATCAGATTTCCAAAAAAGTAAGCCAATTGTCATTTGGAGCCGTGAGGAAAAAGCATAGCGCCTTGACTAGTACAATTTTTGAGTTTTGCACCAAAATTCACCAAAAAGCAAAAATGCTCAAAAAACTCCCAAAATTGGTCCTAAAGTGAAAAATGAGGTATGTCATTCTTTCTTGGATGCTTCAGCAAGCATCTCAAGTTATCCCTCTCATTTTTTTCCTTTATGGTTTCCTTTAGCTTGTTTTTCATTTGCTTGAGCTTGATGTTGCAAAGCATGTTTCTGGTTTGATAGTGGTGAGCCATGTGCCTTAATAGCTGGTTGTCCCTGTTAGCCTTGTTAAGAAGATTCTCTAGGTGGCCATTAACCTTACCTAGCCAATATTCTTTTTCTTCACTGATTTCTAAGGAAATTCTGTCTTTAGTGTCCAAGTCTTCATCTAGTAGGTTTTGTTCTTTTTCTTTCTTCAATGCCCTTTTGAGACCCTTGGTCCTTGCCTTCTTCTTTCCAACTTGCTTTTCCTGTTCATCATGTTCACCAGGCTTTAACACTGCTTTACCTTTTCCTCCTTGCTAAAACATCTTAGATTTCTCTTTCTCCATGATTAACTGTTTGGCCTTGAGCTGACTGTTTTCTTGCTCAAGGAAGGAAATGATGAATCTGGCCCTTACCATATTATCCATTAGCTCTCTGATTTGGGAATCCTTCTCATTAATAATTTTTTGCAAGTTTGAAGGTTCATCTGCTGCCTCTAAGTCAACTAATTCAAAATCATGCTCAATTATCTCCTCTTCCTGTAAATGTGATCCCTGTTGTGATGATGTATAAGGTTTGGCCCTTTTCACAACTTGAGAAGTAAACACAAGCCTTTTTCCTCTCTGATATATTTTGGTCACCTCAAGTTTAGGTTCCTTGGGAACCTCCTCTAATTTTCTTGATGACCCTACCTCCATATGATGTGTTGATGTGTCTTGGTGACTACTTGATGAAGTAGTTTCATGCCACTGCAAAGCTGTTTCAATGAAGGTATCCCATGCCATGTTCTTTTCTACCAATTGATGGAGGACTATAATCTTTATTAAACTATGATGGAAAATGCTAGGGTGATGCTCTTTACCTTTCATTTGCACCTTCTCAATAATTTTGATAAGACTTCTACACAAGTAATTACACATGTTGAGAGGTTTTAGATTTGTGAAATGCATTAGCAGCCTAATGTGGTATCCATACAATCTGGAAAATATTCCCTCACAGGTGAAAAACTTCATTATAACCTTCATCAATGGTGCATACTTTTCCAACAAGTATATGAATGGAAGCTATGTGAATGAGCCTCTCTGTAGGGTGATTTCAATAATTTTTTGTATTGCTCAAGGTCTAGGCTCATGCCTTTGAACTAATACTCCCCATGATTAGGTATCCCTGTGGCAAGAGAGATGGTAGCTATTGAGAATGTAAATTCAATCCCTGCTATGATGGCTGCTTCCCCTTTTAGATTGGTGGTAATCTAATCAGTGAACTACTCATGAAAACCTACTGCACCCACCTTTTGACAAAACCCTAGGTAGCTAACATCTTCAAAGCACTGTCTAATGAATGGCGAAGAGTTGATTTCATTCCAGTTTGTAGGCTCATACCTTAGAATCCTCCCTCCTTTATGATGTAATTTTTTCTTTTTTGATGGTGAATAGTCTCCCTCCATTTTGATTAAAACCCTAGATAACATGAAAATGGAAAAAATAGTGAGGAATGAGTGAAATGATGAAATGAAGGAGTTAGGGAAGGCAGATGATGATAGGGAAACTTTGGGATATGGATAGGGGTTGTAGAAATCTTAGGAAGTTTGAATGGAGTGAAATGAGTGAGGGAAATGAGTAAGAGAATTTAAAAAATAGTCCTGTAAGGAAATTTGATCAAATTGATAGGTATGAGCTAGGGTTTGTGAAAAGTTGAAGTAAACTGAAAGTAAATGAATTGCTTGGTGGATGATATGGTGATTTATATACAAACAGAAGGTATGAGATGGAAATTTTTAAAGTTTGAAATGTCCTAGCTAATGAAACTCACCATTTTCATTTGCTTTGAAGCATGAAATTCATATAAACCCTAAATGATTTAAACTCACTATTTTCATTTGCTTTGACAGAAGAAAGAGGGTGTAAGATGATGGTTCTTACTTGTTGAATAGCTTAGACGAACATAAATTCAGAATGAAAGCTTAGATTTGGAATTTGGGTGAGTTTTGGCAAGTTTTGGGCCACTCTGTCCTGAGTGCAGCATCATTGAAAAAAGCATAGTGTAGTTCACAAAAGCGGACTACATATCCCAAAAGCACAACACAATTCATATAAGCACAGCACCAAGGGATCTTTGCCATTTTTAGCTAGAAAACCCGTGTTTTTTCACTAAAGGAGGAGAGAGATTGATAAACAAAGGAGGTAAGGATGAAAATTGAATATGTTTGGGACTTTTGGGCTTTTATAGGCATAGTATGATTCTCTTTCGAGTGAAAATGGGCCCCACATACCTTTTTCAAAACATGGCTTTCACTCTTTTTTGAACTTGACCACCTTGGAGATTTGAAATCTGAACTTGTTTTACCTTTTTGAACAGTGTAAATTCTTTCTTTTTGAACCTTGAGACTATAGCCATGAAGCACTTAAGAAATGACATAAAAATTTATTGAAAAGAGTTTCTTATCAAAACTCATCCTATGCCGGATTTTATGCATGAAATGAAAATGGACCTTGAAACCCTAATGACCTAATGAAGACATTAGACTGAGTGAAATGCTGATGATGATGATTGATATGATGTAGACATTCTATTTATTATGATACACTCATCTGAGTGATGTAAGCGACCGACATGTGAGTTTTTTTGAGAGAATAGAGATAATCCTAGAGAAACTAACCATTGACCAAATTTTATTCTAAAAACCTAGTGACATGATAAAAAATTGACCTTGGGTCTCTTAGAAAACTTGGTAAAATCATATTTGATCACTGGTGATAGGAAGAACTGAAAGACACTAACATTGGCTCCAGCTAGGGATGGTAGCTCCTTGGAGGTGTCGAGAACACCATAGACGAGATAACCTTATTCATTGGGCAATGGAGTCAAAATGCAGAAAACTAAGTTGAAACTGAAAACTAACTGACTATTTGACATGACATGACTCAAAAAATAAAATAAAACCAACATATGATCAAAGAAGCCTTATGGCCTTCTCCTCATGCTTCAAACTCCTATGATAGCCACTTCACACTCGGACATGAAAAGTAAACTGGTATATACAATGGTAATGAAATTTTGCAGAAATATCTTCAAGTATGATAGTGCTTGAGAAGCCTACCATTGATCTCTCCTCCTGAATAATCTTCTCCATTCAATTCCCCCAATAGAAAAGAATTCTTTCCTCTAAAAGATGAAATTCTGTATGGTCCTTTCCATAAATTTTCAAACTTTCCACATTTTCCTTTTTCTTCATTTCTCGTATCCCAATGAAGAACCACATCTCCTAGATTGAAATTGTCTTCTTTTGTCTTGAGATCATAGATATTTTTGATTCTTTCCTGAAGTTTAGAAGTATTTTGAAAAACTTCCTCCCTAGTTTGCTGTAAATGGATCATCTGATTTATCCTTCGCTGCATATCACTTGTTTCGCTGTCCATTTCCTACAGAATTTTCGTGACAGGGACAACAAGAAATGAAGGAAAAACAGTATCAACCCATACACCAACTGAAAAGGAGACATACCTATGGATTTCTTAGTACTGACTCTATTCGCCCATAAATAATTAATGATATTTTTGTGCCATTTCTTCTGATTGACTTCTAAAACTTTCTTGATGATGTTGATCAAAGATTTGTTGGAAGATTTGGCCAGACCATTCCCTTGTGGGTGATAAGTAGTGGAATGCCCCAATACAATTTGATACTTTGCACAAAAACATACCATCTTCTTTGACTTGAAATCAACAACAGTATCAATGATTATCTTCTGTGTGCAGCCAAATCTAGACAAGATATTAGATTCAATAAATTAAATGATAACATAATTAGTAGCTTGCTTGGTAGGGATTCCCTCAATCCATTTTATAAAATAATTTGTGATTGTTAGGATCCATTTGTGCTGTGCTGACGATGAAGGATGGATCTCGCCAATAAAATCAAGACCTCATTGCAGGAAAGGAGCTGTGATTGAAATGGGCTGCAAGGGTAATGGCAAAAGTTTTCTTTTCCGTTGAAAAATCTGACATTCATGACAACTCATCACTGTTTTATATACATCAGAAAAAAGAGTAGGCCAATAAAAACCGACTCTCAAAATTTTGTTTTTTGTAGTCTTCCTGAAAAGGTGGCCACCACAATCTCCTTATGGAAATCTCTTATTACATCCTTTGCTTTATTTTCAACCAAATAGTTCAACAACACACCACCCAGATCCTTCCAAAACAAAACACCATCAACAATGCAATATTTTAAAGCTTTGAACTTTAAGGATCTAATTTTACCTTTGGGTACTTCTGGTGGAGGATTTAAATGCTGCAATACATAAACAATGTTAGAGTACCATGGAGATGAAGTGACCATGTCAGAAACTTGTAATTGTGAGTCTTCTTCTTCCTCTTCAGAAAGGGAAACAATCATATTGATATCTAATGCATGCAAATTAGATTCAACTGTGAGCTTGGCCAAACCTTGTCCCTTGATGAATTTTTTGGGGTTTATCTCCAAATCATATTCTAGAATGGTTGCGATCCATTTTCCCCGCATGCCTTCTGGATATGTCTGCATAAGAACTTCTTTTATAGATGCTGTTGGAACATAAGCAATGGTATGAGAAGAAAAATGTAAACTCGGAAATATTTGAGAGATTTCACCGAAGCCAAAGCCTACTTCTCAATTATATTGTATTTTAGCATTGCATGCTTTACTGTTTGATTGAAAAATGCTATAGGCTGTTCATTTTTTTTATATTTCTTTTGCATTAGGACGACTGCTAAGGTATGCTTAGAGGCAAATGAAAATATGATAAAATATGAAGTGTAATCGAGACTAATCAAAGTAGGAGCACTAGATAATGCAAATTTGACTACATTGAAAGACTTCTTGGCATCTAAAGACCATTTTACCTCACTATCCTTTTTAAGCATGTCTATCATTTCTCTCAAATGTTCAACAAGGTTGGGGATGAATCTTCTCAAAAAATTGATTTTCCCATTAAAATACTGAATTTATTTTTTGTCCCTTGGGAAATCTAATTGTTGAATGGCTTGAACTCTTGAGGGTCAATGCGAAACCCATCCTTGGAGATAATATGTCACAGCAGCTTACTTTCTTCCATAGAAAATAAGCTCTTCTTTGGATTTAGTGATATGCCAAATTTTCTGCATTTCTAAAAGACAATTCTCAAATGATGTAAATGGTCTTCATCAGATTTAGAAAAAATTGTGGGATCATCTAAATAAATAACCAGAAATACATCCTTTTCATTGGCAAAAGATATGTCCATAGCTCGCTGAAATGGTTCTCTTGCAGTCTTTAATCCAAATGGCATCTTGGCATACATGAATGTACCCCATGGTGTTTTGAAGGCTGTATTCAGCTGATCATCCTTATGCACCAAAATCTCATTGTACCTAGAATATATATCAAGCAATGACATCCTGGAAGACCCAACCACCCTTTGAAGAATATGATCCATCTTTGGCAGAGGATAATTATCCTTCAAGTATACTTTGTTTAAATTTTTGAAATCAATGTAAAGGTGAATCTCTCTAGTCTTCTTTCTCACCAGCACAAGATTGGAAATCCATTCAGAAAACCAAATAGGAACTATAATACTAGACTTATAAAGCCTATTTACCTCTTTTTCAATTGATGGCAACAACATAGGATTTATCCTCCTCAGTTTTTGGTGAAATGGATTTTGATCAGGCTTGACCAGAATAGTGTGTTGAATGATGTTCTTGTCATACACCTTTAAATCTAAATAGTACCAAGAAAATACATCAAAAAATTCTTCCCTCAAAGTAGTGTACTTACTTTTCATCTCAAGAGATAAGGACTTTGACAATTTGACCATCTTAGGATTGTTTGCTGCACCAATGTTCACATCTCCGACACCTTTTTCTATGGGGACCATGGAGGGATTTTTAGCAACATTATCTCGATCAAATAACTCTTCCAAAGGTACAAGACCTCTTGGAATGTTATTGTACTTCAGCTGCTCAGTTGCTTCAATTTCTGGATCATTCATATTAGATGCATCATCAATTCGGGAATTATGGAATTCATCTTCCATCTGCAGAAAATTATTGATTTGTTTGTCATCACAAAACACTTGCCAATATCTCATATTATTAGGAACAACTGGACGATCTTTAACATGAATTGAATACTTCTGATTGGAGTGAATGGGAATCTTCACCATACTAGCTGCAGTAGCAAGAGAATCAACTATAACATTCTGAGTTCTAGGAATAAGAGACAAAGTATATTGTGAAAAAGTTTTGAGGATGTCAAGGACAACATTCTGATAAGCTCTGATTCTTGGATGCTTGGCCTGGTATTCCCCTTTCACTTGTTTGATTACCAACTTGGAGTTGCCATAAACATAAATTTTCTTTGCTCCCATTTTTTTTTAGAATTTTGAGGCCAACAATCAATGCTAACTTATAAGAAATCATTCTTACATTGCGTGGAAATTTACATGAATGATGCAATGGACCATGAATCCACACACCAATACCAACTCCTTCTTTTCCCAATGCATCATCAAACTGCATGGTCCCAAGACCATTTTCTTCATCCGGAAACAAAACTTCAGAAGGTTGAACTGTTTGAATGTTTTGAGGATGGCTTGCTGTCTCAATGATCTTTGTTTTCTGCTCTAACTCAGTAATTCTTTCAAGAGAATTTACTGGCTGCAAACACTCTTCTTTCTTTTCTTTTCTTTTAGCAATCAAAACTTTCTACACACTACTTATGACATCCAAAACTTTTGAAATTTCTACAAGCTGACTATCATCATCTACTGAATTCATATCACTATAAAAAATGAAAGAGTCTAGATAAGTATGTACAACATGGATGGGGTGATTTATTGGTTTTTTTTTGCTACTAATCATGAATTTCATCTTCTTCTCCCAATAGACTTTTCTAAGCTGCCCAAATACTGGAATAGTAGCATATGAAAAATCAAGTTGTAAGGTTCCTTTAAGCTTTGTCCCCCAAGACCGTGAGAACAACATACCAAACCAAGGAGGGATATCAATGACCAATACATCCATCAACACATTCTTGGCCAGAATCTGGTCCAAGGACACTACTAAATCTTTGATAAGGCCATGACATTTCAATCTTCCTGAATCAAATGAATAGAGGTCACGATAAGGTTGGTTGATACTCAATCCTAGTTTATCCATAATGAATTTTGACATAAGGTTATGCGAGGCACTGGAGTCTAGAATGGAATTATGGAGGATGAAATCATGAAGTTTGAGACTAAGATAGAAAGGTGGAATTTCACTGTCTTTAGGATTTCCCTCTAAGGCTAGACCAAATAGAATTATAGGCTTATCATCGACAACATTTACTATGTCTGACATTTGGTCTACCTTCAACATTTTAGCAATTTGAAACTTATACTTATCATTCTTCACTAATTTAGTTAGAGGAATTGAATCTTTCAACTTGGAAATTTCATTCTCTAAGCTAAATAGATAATATTGTTTTCTACCTCTTTTGCAGTGATGTCCTTTTTTCAATCTTCCCTTTAGCTTGAGACTCCTTCTTATGACTTTTTCTTTGAACCTCCTTATCCTTCCTCATGTTGCTGGTAAAGGTTTCATTGGTTATATCTCGGCTCAATATGACAATCTCATTTTCTTTATTTTGGTTTGCAGGGGCTCTATTTATTTTCTTTGTGTATCTTTCTATGCATTTTGCCTCTTAAGATTCAATGTGATAGGTACATTTCTATTTCTTAAATTGTACTGCTTCTGCAAATGGCTGAGCACATTTTGATATCCTCTTTGGTATTCTTCAAATTTCATTGCCCATAGATCCTCACTTGCAAGTACAAGATGTTGATCGCTTGGTATGAAACATTCCCGAGGAAACTTATCTTCCTCAATCAGAAAAGTAGGTAGCTCATCTTCCTCAAAGAAATGATTTTCTTCTATAATTTCCTCTTCATATTCTTCCTACCCTTAATGTAATTTTGCTGAAATGGAGTTCTTACTTGTCCCTGAGAATCCTAATTTCACTGATCTTTTTGCTTATTTTTGAACTACTACCCTCGAAAATTTGGATTACTTACTGAAGGATCCACTTGTCAATATCTTATAGACATTATGTCCATCATTCTTTCCATGGTTTTGATCAGGGTATCAAGCTTTACATCAGAAGATGAGGAGGGCTCTTCTTTAAAGACAACTTTCTTCTCGGGTCTCTCAGGCTTTGTTTTAGATTTCTTGATGAGCAGATTAGCTTCAACACTTACTGCATTTCACTGCATTTCTTCACGATTTGCGGGGTCTCTCTCCCTAAGCTAATATTCCATGTTTGGGTCGAAGGCATCATGATAGTGGAGAAGTGCTAAAACAAGTGGAGGTTTCATATCGCCAGGAATGGAATTATACACCATATTGAACCTTCTTGTGAATTCTTGGACTGTCTCATTTTGATTTCTTTTCATGGAATTGTACTCAGCCAAAATCTACAGTGGATTTTTCTTTTCTTGCCATCGTGCTAAGAAAAACTCTATCAACCTCTGACAACTATTGACATAATTAATAGCTAAAAGGTGAAAACATTTCTTCACATCTCTGAAAAAATATGAGCTATGATTCTCATCTTAGCATCTTCTTCATCAATCTCTTCAAGATCAATAAAATCTACCAATTTGTCGACATGCTACTGAGCCAAGATTTCTAAAATTCCATCAAACAGAGGGATTCTTTGGCCATAGTTTTGAGGTAGAGTAACAAGTTGAGCAGGAAACATCAGAGGGGAAAATCATGCCATGACTGCTGGAAGATGTAGTAGAGGTACTACAATGGGCTGTGTAGGTAAAGATGATGTCACTGATGGAGGTGGTGTAAAAAGAGATGAAGTAGCTGATGTATTCGAAGGTGCAGTAGAGGATGAAGCAGAAGTTAGGTTTTCAAGCTGATATTGGATGTAAGATTTTTCAGCGGTGATCTGAAGTTGGTCAGCTAGACTCTGGAGTTTATCAAAGTTTAACCACAGTTCATGATCAACTTTAGAAAAGAAGGATTTAGAAGAAAAGAGGTGAGAATCAAATTGAAAAGTTTCAAGTACCTCTTCAGAAAGGCAAGGCTCAGGTTTTGACCTGAAAAGAGATAGCTCTAACTGAAAAGATGCTTAACAATGAATAATTTTTTAGGAAAGAAGGTAGTCCTTTCTAATTTTCAAGATTTACTTTCAGAAATAGGTGACTTGATTTTTATAAGTAGTTTTTCTAGGTCATCAACAATCAAAGGTGGACTTGGGTCAGGATTTGACCTAGTATCTCTTTTAGGAGCCAGAATTTTCACACCTTTAACTTGATAAAATTTCTTAAATCAACCTATCTTTAGATACTAGAAATTGTCACCAACAGAACTAGTCTTCTTGAATGCTATAATAGAACAAATCCCAAGAATGATATATCAGTCTTTTCCTCGACAATGACACCAAAATGTTATCCCCTACAATGTCCTAGGCTGAGGAGGAGATTGAAAGAGGTAACTTCAAACCACTTGCAGTTCAACAGCTAGCCCTGCTAAACCAAAGAGGGATATCTCTAAGGATTTCTCAGTCAATGACCTGGAATAGAAATGGATTTTAGGTTAGATATAATAGTTTTAATGGAGCTTTTGAAAATTTAGGGTTTATAGGTTGCTGGACTAGGGATGAGAAAGAACAATTAGGTTAAGGTCTGAAAGGTTTGCAGTAGCAAGCATAAAGAGGAGCAGATAACAATGTCTTGTGATTTATTTAATATTTTGGTCAATGTAGTGTATGGTCTGAATGCTTAAGAAATCATAATGAGCATGTATTACCATGAGTTCATTAATGTAGAAGAAGAAATACACAAACATGATTTTAAACAAAAGAAATAAACAGAGCTTTGAATATAAAGAATTCTGCTTATATAACTGTAAGGAAAATCAATGAGGAAAGAAAAAAATGTTAAGAGAGATGAATTCATTTATATGAAATTGACATAGAAGGAAAAAAACACCACAAACTCACTACACAAGTATTCCTGAAAAATAGTTGCAACTGCTCCTTGATTAATGATATGAAAACATAAGATACAAGTCCTCTCCTCTGAATTCAAACCCTTCTTTCTGAATGAGAAATGATACATATAGACTCAAACAAACATTCTCCCCACCATCATGGGTCTAATTCCTAAGTGGTGGAACGGTTTCCAAGAATCTCTAAACTAATAGGTGAGAGTGAGAAGGTAAAAAACAAACTCTTCTCTTAGACTTTGATTTGAGTTTTTCTTCCTTTATGAGGCTTAATTAATCATTAAAACAACCTATCATGCCTATTTATTCATTATTACATCATATAGAATTCGAACTACTGAATTTACATCATGAAGTTAACTTTGACCAAGTCAAACTAAAAACCTGAGAAATTACACAGTGGAATTTTTAAATAAAAATTTAGAAAATTACAGAAGCGCAACACTAACTTTGAGGAAACTTTGGATGCCTTTTTGAAGTCAAATTTGCAATCCTAGAGAATGGTCAACTAGCCTTGCTTGGGTAGTTTCCAAAACATCTTTAATTTTTGAAAAGTACTGATGGGAAGGCATTCAAAAATTTATTCTCCCAAGATGTCTCCAAACATGCAACACCTGTCAAAAAGAGGGGCAAAATGTTGATTTTTGACCCCTTTTTCTCATTTTTCTCAAAATATGAGCCTTGTCTGAGAAATATGATGAAATGGGTGTTGAGAGAAGGCCCTCATATTTCCAAAAATGTAAGCCACTTGTCATTTGGAGCCCTGAGAAAAAAGCGCAGTGGCAAGGCGATGTGTTTTTGTGACTAGTGCAATTTTTGAGTTTTGCACCAAAATTCACCAAAAACCAAAAATGCTAAGAAAACTACCAAAATTGGTCTTGAAGTGAAAAATGAGGTATGTTATGCTCTCATGGATACTTCAGCAGGCATCCAAGTTATCCCTCTCATTTTTGTCCTTTAGGGTTTCACTATACTAACATAATATTTATATTATATATATATATATATATATATATATATATATATATATATATATATATATATATATATATATATTTATATAATATATATCTAATTAAATTCAAAATACTAAGATTCTATACCAATATTTGCTGATGTTAAACGGTTCACATACTATTAATAATATTAAATGCTTCTATGGATTAAAATTTATAATAATAAGTACTCTATATTTAAATCAATTAATTATTAACAATATTAAAATTAATTAAAAGATTTTTTATAATAATAATGATTAACAGAATAATAATTTATAATAATCTGAAACAATTGATATTAAAACAGTCGACATTCATCTCATCCTTTAATCTTCTCCCCTCATTACTATTTAATTCCCTCAATTTATCTCTTTTTCTATCAAGCATTCAAGCATCCTGATGATGGATCCTAGTTGGGATTTGAAACGTTGACGAAAAATAAGTTTTACTGTGGATTCTCTGGTAACTATGTCTAAAGATATATACCACAGATGTCTTAAATCCAATTTCCTTTAGCTTGTTTTTCATTTGCTTGAGATTGATTTTGCAAATCATTTTTCTGGTTTGATAGTGGTAAGCCATGTGCCTCAATAGTCAGCTGTCCCTGTTAGACTTTTCAAGAAAATTCTCTAGGTGTCCATTGACCTTACCTAGCCAATACTCTTTGTCTTCACTGATTTCCAATTCAATTCTGTCTTCAATGTCCAAGTCTTCATCTAGTAGGTTTTGTTCTTTTTATTTCTTCAATGCCCTTTTGAGACCCTTGGTCCTTGGCTTCTTCTTTCAAAATTTCTTTTCCTATTCATCATGTTCACCAAGATCTAACACTGCTTTGCCTTTTCCTCCTTCCTGCAACATCTTATATTTCTCTTTATCCATGATTAACTGTTTGGCCTTGAGCTGACTGTTTTATCGCTCAAGGAAGGAAATGATGAATCTGGCCCTTGCCATATTTTCCATGAGCTCTCTGATTTGGGAATGCTTATCCTTGATAATTTGTTGCAAGTTTGAAGGTTCATCTACTGCTTTTAAGTCAACTAGTTCAAAATCATGCTCAATTATCTCCTCATCCTGTAAATGTGATCCTTGTTGTGCTGATATAGAAGGCCTGACCCTTTTCTCAACTTGAGAAGTAAACACAAGCCTTTTTCCTCTCTGATATATTTTGGTCACCTTAGGTTTAGGTGCATTGGGAACCTCCTCTAATTTTCTTGATGACCCTACCTCCATATGATGTGTTGATGTGTCTTGGTGATGACTTGATGAAGCAGTTTCATGCCACTACAAAGTTGTTTCAACCATGTTATTTTCTTCCAACTAATGGAGGATTACAATATTTATTAAATTGTGATGGAAAAGGCTAGGGTGATGCTCTTTACCTTTCAACTGCACCTTCTCGTACATTTTGATAAGACTTCTACATAATTAATTATACATGTTGAGAGGTTTTAGAGTTGTGAAATGCATTAGCAGCCTAATGTGGTATTCATACAATCTAGAAAATCTTCCCTCACAGGTGAAAAACTTCATTACAACCTTCATCAATGGCACATACTTTTCCAACAGGCATCTGAATGGAATGATGTGTGAATGAGCCTCTCTGTAGGGTGTTTTAAGAAATTTTATTATTTCTCAAAGTTCTAGGCTCATGCCTTTGAACCAATACTCCCCCTGATTAGGTATCCTTGTGGAAAGAGAGATGGTAGCTACTGAGAATGTAAATTCAATCCATGCTATGATGGATTTTCCCCTTTCAGATTTGTGGCAATCTAATCAGTGAGATGCTCATGAAAACCTAGTTCACCCACCCTTTGAAAAAACCCTAGGTAGATGACATCTTCAAAGCATTGTCTAATGAATGGTGAAGAGTTGATTTCATTGCAGTTTGTAGGCTCATACCTCAGAATCCTCCCTCCTTTATAATGTTTCTTCTTTTATGATGGTGAAGAATCTCCCTCCACTTTGATAAAAACCCTAGATAATAGGAAAATGGAAAAATAATGAGGAATGAGTGAAATGATGAAATGAGGTAGTTAGGGAAGGGAGACGATGATAGGGAAATTTTGGGAGATGGATAGTGGTTGTAGAAATCTTAGGAAGTTTGAATGGAGTGAAATGAGTGAGGGAAATGAGTAAGAGAATTTAAAAAATATTCCTGCTAGGAAAATTGCTCAAATTGATAGGTATGAGCTAGCGTTTGTGAAAAGGTGAGGTAAACTGAAAGTAAATGAGTTGCTTGGTGGATGATATGGTGATTTATATACAAACAAAGGTATGAAATGGCAATTTTTAAAGTTTGAAATGTCTTAGCTGATAAAACTCACGATTTGCATTTGCTTTGAAGCATGAAATTCATATAAACCCTAGATGATTTAAACTCACCATTTGCATTTTCTTTGGCAAGATAAAAGAGGGAGTAAGATGATGGTACTTACTTGTTGAATAGCTTAGAAGAACAAAAAATTGGAATGCAAGATTATATTTGGAATTTGGGTGAGTTTTGGAAAGTTTTGGGCCACTTTGTCTTGAGAGCAGTGTTGTTGATAGAAGCGCAACGCAGTTCACAGAAGAAAAATGCCTATCCTAGTAGCACAACATAGTTCACCGAAGCGTAACGCCAAGGGATGTTTTCCAATTTTAGCTAGAAAACCCATGTTTTTTCACTAAAGGAGGAGAGAGCTCGATAAGAAAAGGAGGTAAGGATGCAAATGAAATATGAATGGGAATTTTGGGCTTTTATAGGCATAGTATGATCCTCTTTCGAGTGAAAATGGGCCTCAAATACCTTTTTCAAAACATGAAGTTCACTCTTTTTTGAACTTGACCACCTTGGAGATTTGAAATCTAAACTTCTTTTACCTTTTTGAATAGTGAAACTTCTTTATTTTGGAACCTTGAGACTGTAGCCATGAAGCACTTATGAAATGACATAAAAATTTATTGAAAAGAGTTGGTTATCACAACTCATCCTATGACGGATTTTATGGATGAAATGAAAATGGACCTTGAAACCCTAATGACCTAATGAATACATTAGACCGAGTGAAATATTGGTGATGATGGTTGATATGGTGAATACATTCTCTTTATTATGATACACTCATTTGAGTGATGTAAGTGACCGACATGTGAGGTTTTTTGAGAGATTAGAGATAATCCTAGACAAACTAACCAGTGACCAAATTTTATTCTAAAAACCTAGTGTCGTGATAAAAATTTTACCTTGGGACCCCTAGAAAACTTGGTAAAAGCATATTTGATCATTGGTGACAAGCAGAAATGACTGACACGAATAGGCACAACAATAACAATAAGGGGGCTACACTGTGAATAACAATGAGGGAATACACTAGTATTATAGGAACCTAACAGATCAATTTAAGTAGAAAGTCATAAAACCCAAACCATTGCCGATGAATTTGTTAATAACCATCAAGATCCAATAAATGAGAGATTCACAACACTGTAAGATTAGGTCACATATATAAGCTGTAATATGAACCTCCTTAGAGGTGGATTTGACAATAAATATTGGAATTAGAGATGATGGAGGTTCCAACTCAAAGGTCAGATCATAGGGAAAATTGAGGGATTGAGAAGAAATAAAAGAGTCTAAGAGAGAACCCAAAAAAGAACAACTTATTTCAAATTCAATGGACCATTGTCAATTGTTGTTTGAGATGGAAGTAAAGGTTAAAATTAAGCCATATCAGTATGAGATAGACACTTTGAAATTAAATCATTTGTTTCAATAGTTATAGGTTTATTTTAACATTCATCACATAGAGGAAGAATATAAAATATCTTTATCAAATTTGAAATTAGAAGGTAATGTCTTAATCTAATGGGAAAGTGATAAGAAAACTATAAGGCTAGAGGGGGATCCCCCAGTGACTATGTGGGAGGGTTTCAAAACTCTCATAAAGTCCTAGTTCTACCATATTGGGTATGAAGATGGCTAGTGGATCCAATGGAATTACTTTGGGTAGATAAAGGGTTGGAGTGTCTATGAGCACACTACATAATTTATTAAGATTTCAATAATTTTGCGTATCTCTCTCAGGAACCAAGATGTACTCCTAAAGTCTATGGGGGTCCTACACACCATCTACAGAAGCAAATAAACCAAAAAACATGGATGAGGCTTGTCTACAAGCACAATACTTGGAAAGCACATGCTAGAAGAAAAGGAAGTCCAGTGTTTCAAAGTAGAAGAAACAACAAGAAGCTTCCAAAGAAGGGAAGAATAAAAGGAAAAAGGGGAAGTACAAAAAGACAATAGTTGTAGCACACTAGTGAAAATATCCCAAAAACTGCTGCAATCACTACAAGAATGATGGTCACACATAGTAAAAGTACTGGAAATTACATCTAGAACTCAACTCAGAGAGATGGAAGAAACATGTGAAGAAGAAAAATATCATAGCCACATATATGAGAAATCAAGTGGAAAGAAACTGAAATATGGATGAGCATATCATCTGCATATTAGTGTGGAAGGGGGTTAATCAAGCATAAGAAGAAAACATTAACAAGTTGATTGATATTCTTTCAATGCACCCACATCAAACATCATAACTTTGGGAACTATAATGGATATGGATCCCTTCAAACATGATGCATATAGAGGTACACAGGGGATGAGGACTTCAAGAAGGTGTTTCAAAAATTGCATAGCTAGAGTCATGTGCATGATGATGACAACATAATTAATGACTATCTCTAGAATGGGTTTCTCTACATACTGGAAAAGTTGTGTGTTCCTAAAGTTGAGTGACTACAAATAATTAGAGAGGCTCATACTTCTAAAGTTGCGTGCCATTTTGGTGTAGGGAAAATAGTGGTAAAATTATAGAGGTATGTGTACTAGAACTAGGATGAAATAAGATGTAGCTAGGTTACAAAATGTTATTGCAATTGGAAATTCAGGGAAGGGATTTAATTATTTGACTCACACAATTTACAATAATAACATCAAATTCACTACAATGGAAAAGGTGGCATTTGGATACAAATCATATTATGTATTAATACCCTTCAAACAATCTACAATAAGTTACAAGCAATAAATACTAAACTTTGAGCCATAATTAACTTCTTTACATCTTCGCAATTTGAATAAATTCCATGAGTTTCACAAAAACACAAATCAATGAGTTAGTACATTGTCTGCCAATTCTTTTCAAATTCATATGTTGTTGATAAGGAGAAAGACAAAGAAGCACGATTAGCATTGAGTAATTTCCTTTGATTCTACTTTTTCTCATGAGTCACCATTTTATTTCCTCTTGTAACACAATAATATTTATCTCAGGAAAACTTTACAATTTACAGAAGTCTAACATTCACACATTGAAAAACACTGAAAAGACAAGATCTTGCCAAATTTTCTTGAAATATAACCATAAAATTTAAATATCTCTTCCGTCACATAAATCGAAAAGATATTTAAAGATATTTTTACAAACTCTTAGCAACAATTACAGAGTTTTCTTGGAATGCGCATTTTATGGAGGTATTGCATGTTCTGGTCTGAATATGAACAGTCACATGATTTTGTCCCTTGAACTAATAAGTGGAATTGACTTGTATTAAAATGAGGTACAAACACTATCTTCAGACATTGTTTTTTGATAAAATTTGATGTTTTATTGTCTCAGTCTGAGCAATAAATTGTTGTTTCCGAGGCATGACTTTGTGCTAGGTGGGGCTGATCAGATGTAGGGATGAGAAAGAACCACAAAGGTCTAAGAAAGTTAGAGGAAAGAGTTAAGAAGGGAAAATTGAGGAGAAAAACGAATCAAACCTTCACCTTAGCGATTTTC
This sequence comes from Pinus taeda, assembly GCA_000404065.3. Lineage (NCBI taxonomy): Eukaryota > Viridiplantae > Streptophyta > Pinopsida > Pinales > Pinaceae > Pinus > Pinus taeda. The sequence continues at coordinate 46,445 of APFE030898524.1, forward strand.
CAACACTTTTTTGTGGTTTTCCAAACTTGAATTATGCACTAGATTGCTTCAAGTTCTTGCCCTACCTAGAAAAGGCTACTTATCTCTCTTTCTCTCTCTTTATCTCTCACACACACATAAATATTCATATATGATTTCATATAAAATAATTATATTTATGAAAGTCTCAACATATTTTTATTATACCCAATTCATTTCTTCTCTATGTGCATCTCTGAGTTGCGACCTGCAAAGCAGCTATAGGTAGTTTCAGTATCATGTAGACAAATACATAGGAAATAAAGGAGGTAGTATATTTGTGAGTGTGGTTGGATGGCATGGAAATTTTCTCATGTTATATTCTTTCTTGATATGGGCATTCAAATATGACGCTTATTCATGGCTTAAAATCCATCACCCAACACAAGCGAGATGTAATCTACACGTCAATCTAGGATGTAGAATAATTTTTCCATTACCTAAGATCAAAAACAAGATTAAAGAGTTTCCTAGTGTAAATATGAGGGTAACACTGTGGTGGAACACATTTCCAATAACATTACAAGAACCCTATCACATCAAGAGGTCAATGGGTGGAATCCAGGAACAAGTAACAAGAGTGCTAATAATGTGCACATGGGAGGCAGGGGCACCAAAACGCTTATGCTAGAAACTTTGTCTCCTTCAGTAGGAATGCAACACCTGTGTGATCTATTCAAGGGAAGATGGATGTATCATGAATCCTATTTTTTGTATCCACTTGAGCTGTGCCCCCATGCTAGCATTGATTTCTACTATTGAAATAATGGTAGAATGGATTCCACTTTCAAAATATGGAGATGGAAGCCTTAGGAATGTGAACTTCCCAAGTGATTTATTTTTCCATGACAACATTGGCTTGAATGTTGTTGTCATTGAATCAATAAATTGTTGCTTCTTCTTAATATTTTTCCAGATGTTGTTGGGTTTCTCATATTTTGATTTCATGTCTAGGTTCAATGCCTCTATGATGTTGGAAAGGTTGAGAGACAAATGATTGTTTTATGTGGGAGACTCCATAAACCACAATCAATGGGAATCCTTACTTTTCCTTATGAGGGTTGTAGTTTCGTACCATGAGCCCACTCACAACTCTAATAAAAAAAAAAAGTTCATTAAATGTTTTTTCAAGGTAATTCTAAAATATGAGCTCTAGCCTAGATAACCATCAACCACAACCAAGTTGGTGGGTTTGTGTTATGTATAGTCTTGACTGCTTGGAACATTTTTCAGTTAAAATCTAGAAAAATGGCTAGAATCATAGATATCAATTATTGATAATGTATAGTTTGAATGTAATATGGATTTTAAGAATACTCAAAAATTTTTGTTATTAAAAAAATGAAAATTCAGTTATAAAAAATTGCAATTCCAACCACTTTTTATAATTTTCATATTTGACTATATTATATATTTGATGTTGTCATAATGTGATATTTTATAAATACAATCTAGTTCTAAGATTTTAATTTATTTAATAGAAATAAATTTGATTGAAAATTAAATGTATAGATAATATATTGTTGTCATTTAAAATGCATTTTTTAGTTTTTTATTATGGAAGGACTAGATGAATATATATCCCTCTTATTGAAATTAATACCAACCCTTCAAATTTGATTATTGGTACCAACATGCCAAGTAACAAGAAACATGTTCTATATTAAACTTTACCTGCACTCATTCATCCTTGAGAAAGAATTTCCATGGATTTTCTGGGAGGTTTATGAAAAACTCAAAACACACACGATTACTTATTCATGGTGGTTGATAATTTCAATAAGATGTTTGTTCTCGTTCTTTGTAAAAAAAGCATTAATGGTAAAGAAACATCAAAATTGTTCTTTGGATAGGTATAGGTGCAGTTTGGAATCCTATGGAGCATGGTTTTAGGGACATAATATTTATTAGTTCATTTTGGATTACATTATGGGATAATATGGATACAAAGTTAAAGAGGTATAAAACATGACATCCATAGAGAGATGGGGAGAAAGTATTCAATAGGACTTGGAGCATCTTTGAGGGTTACGATCAAACATGTCCAAAGACTGGAATGAGAATTTGGTCTATATACATCAATCTCATAAAATAGAAGTCCACACTTATACTTTTGTAAGTCCCCATTTGAAACTTGTTTTGGATATTTTTCACCTTCACCTTTGGATATTGCATATGGATTGTAGGGAGGAGTGAGGGAGGATCATATAGGGGATTTTTTTAGGGAAGAAAAGAGTGTTGGGAATATCAAGAAGATCCATCCACAACTAGGTTATATTTTGCATAATTCTCAGGAAATATACAAGGCCATGCATCATCAACACAAGACATAAATTATTTAAGGTGGGAGACATAGTATGGTTATAATTGAAGAAGGAAAGGATACAGGTCCTAGTAAGAAAATCAATTATTTTTATACAGTCTCTTCAAGATATTAGAAAATGTGTGAGGTAACACCTATAGAGTTAGTCTACCCCCATACTTGCACATTTACTTAGTGGTGAATGTAAAAAAATTGACTCTTTATGAGCCTCCCATGCTGGATTAGGAAGAGGAATGCTTCCTAGCTTCTGTAAAGGATTTAGCACTAGAATCTTAGGCATATTTGATAAAGGATACAATTTTGTACAAGTGGATAAAAAATATAATATAGATGTAGCATCATCTTTGGTAGATTGGGTTGAAAGGATATCTTCCAAGAAAGGCTAAATGGTACCCTAGGGAGAAGGTAGAGGAAAACATTTCTCACTTGATTCAACAAAATATTTTAGGGACTAAAATCCTCCGAAAATGGGGAGGTATGATCCAAATTAGATCGTTATATATTTTAAATCCATATTTATGCTTTCAAAGTGGAAAAACGGGAGGAATAATCTCAAAGGACTATTTTTATTAGCAGGTCGTAGTTTCACAAATTGGGGTTTAAAAACCTTACAGAGGAAGTTTGTGGCATTTAATGAATATTTTTGGGGTCTAAAAAGTCTTGAATATGAAAAATACCTTGGATCTATTATATAATTAGATCCCATTCGAGTTTTTCAAGAAATACCTCAAACATAATATGTATCTAAAAGTTATGCCACCTGAAAATTAACCTTGTTTTTGTCCACCATGATTCAAGAGGATGCTATGTCAGCCACATTACTTATGGAAAAGGCGTTATCCACATGACTACCATGAAGAATAATATATAAGGGCTGAGTTATAACTCATATTTAATATTGAATGTGTCAAATTTAACACCCAGTTCACTATTGATTGTGTTATAACTGAGCCACTAGAAGAACAATGGGCTTGGTTTTATTCTAGTGCATTTTGTTTTATAGTTGAGTAGAGTAGTCTAGAGTGTATATAGAGAGGGGAAAATAGGGATGGTTTATGTTCTGTAGCATACTATATTCCAAAGATCTCACTCCTTTATATTTTCATCATTTCCATTCAGAGAAAGAGAGAGCATAACAACCTCACCTTCCAATTGGGTTTTCTTTCGAAAGAGTTTCCTAGGTCATATCTTGTGCTATTGAGGTTTTGTGAGTAATTTTCTATTTCTTATCTATTTTATAAATTTTATTTATTGCATGTGTAAGCAAAAATAATAATTTAATATATCCGTAAAATCTAAGGAAAATTAATCTTCACGATATAGAATTTCAGACTTTAAAATCTTTATCAGATTTGTTGTGATGAACTATCTAGTGGAACACCCACCACCATTTATGGATAAATACCAAATGTAATTTTAACCTTGTACAATTAATCGTTGCAAGTATATTATTAATAAAAATATGCAACGACACACACATTAACACATAGATTTTAACATGGAAATAAAAACCATGAAAGCTAGAAAGTTTTTTTCAAAATTATTCATCTTTACAATATATATATATATAATATATTATATATATATTATATCTATACCTTTGATGAAAAGATTATTGTATTTCCTTAATCAAATCTACAAAACCATGGGCTAAACCACCATGCCACAAAATTGCTAAAAGTGAAATCTCACTGAAAAATACCAAAAAAGGATGTGAAAAATAGGCCATTTTTATTTTCCTTTTTCATGGATGCTATTGTTAAAACTCATATAGGGGGAGCTTCCACCCCTATGTGAACCCCCAAGTAAGGGGAGATTCCCCCCCTTACGATACTCCTAAACAAGGGGGGCTACTACACCCATGTGGGCCCTCGCTACACCGAATGCATCATACAACATGTGGTGGTAGTCATGCAAAGACATTAAAACATACCCAACAAAGGAGAATTGTACAAAAATGGCTTTGGCGTTAATGTCTAATGGTAAATCCATATTGGGTTCCCATTCCTTTGTGTGTGCATGTTATAACTGAAGCAAAGAGAGTGAAGTATAGACCTCACTTTCTAGCTGGGTTTTCTCTCGTATTAGGTTTCCCATCATAATTATTGTGCTCATTGGTATGGATGCTGTAAAATTGTGCCTATTCTTTTAGTTTTGTATTTCAATTATTTCATAAAGTTCAATCAAGGGCAATAATAAATATAGGATGTAAGGAAAACTTAATTTGCATGGCCTAAAATTAATTGTTCTAATGGAATATCCACAATAGTTTACAAATAACATATAGTGTAGGGAATATTTATTGAAGACATAAGAAAAAGAATAGTAGTGTCATTAAAGGTATTTTCAAAGTTCATTGTGGTTTATCCTTGAAAGAAATTGTTTTAATTGTTTTAAATTTACTTTAAAAAGTTTCTTTTTGCCTATTAGTAAAAATAAAATTTACAAGGTGTTTTAACAAAGAGTAGGTCATGTGCAAAACATCTATAGGCATAACATAGAAATGAATAATAATGTGGGTTGGCTTAATAAAAATCACTTGCAATTCCAATTCATAGAAGGCACATGCCATGAGGGAGTTATAGGTTTAGACTAGGTATAGTTTCCAAGGAAGGAGTCACATGCAAACATGCATTGACCTCTCTCCTAGTGGGCACTCTATTCTAGGCTATCTATATTGGATATGTGTTGTATTATTTATATCTAAAAACACTTTACATCTCAATTCACATGTTCTAAATGGGGTTTGGGTGGATTTTATCCCATTGTAATCTAATACCCCTTAGTATATTAAGTAGTATGAAGTTGAGAAATATATATGTATTTCATTGTTGTCACTTTGTTAATATAATGAAAAAGAGGCATGGCTCCAAATTTGTTGGTTTTGTTGATTAAGGGTTTCAAGTGTTATAGATATCTTGTGTAGTATGTATGTATATCATTGTTTACTTGTTTCTTAAAAAAATATATTAGAATTGCTTCTCTTGCATAAGTTTATTGGGCATTATTTTCAAAATTTGGTATGACAGTGAAGTTATTGGCTTCAAGGAAATTATAACACCCCTAGCCATTAAATGGGTCATGTTACCACCTCTGCAGACTTGTGCTTTTATTTTTTTTCTTGACTTCATTTCACACAATTTTTGTCATACATTTCAAATGCATTCTATTATGTGATACACACATGTATCTAACCATAAAATAATGATAAACATATACAACCTAATTATCCATGAGAAATATGTGTAAATCCATGAAATATGCACAATTGAGAATATATCGACACAAGAAGAACCAATCATCATATGAATACAATTACAAGTTTGAATATAATATCTTTAGGATTATATGATTGTCTAATTGGTATGGATTGACTAGAAAATAATGTTGCAACACTATATTGTTACAATAAAATGTTCACTTTCCTAAATGAATAAGGGTAACAAAGGGAAGCATAGGGAATACAAAGGCTGATTTTTATCAAGGAGGTATCAACTATGTAGTTGAAAAATAGTTTTAGAAGAGAGTGCCAAATTTATGCTTCCCACATGGAGGAGATGGCTATGGATTGAGAGTTACTACCAAAGAGAGACATTAACTTCTCTATAAACTTGTTAACTGGAGCTGTGCAAGTGTCTAAAACACTATATAGGATGAGCACACCAGAACTAAAAGAGCTATAAATGTAGCTAAAAGAACTATTTGGAAAAGGATATATACACCCAAGTGTATCACTATGGGGTGCCCTAGTCTTATTCGTTAAAATTAAAGATGGCACACTAAGACTTTGCATTGAATTTCGTCAATTGAACAAGGACATAGTGAAGAATAAGTACCCATTTCTAAGAATAGGTGATTTGTTTGACCAACTGAGGGGAACTAAGGTATTTTCTAAAATTTATTAAGATTGGAATATCACCAAGTGAGGATTAAGGAAGAGAACACTAGCAAGATAGTGCTTCAAACCCAATATGGACATTATGAATTCGTAGTGGTGCCATTCAAGTTATCTAATGCACCAAGTGTTTTTATGTGCCTTATAAATGATATCTTCTAGAATTATTTGGATAAGTTTGTTATTATATTTTTGGATGATATCCTCATATTCCAAATCCGAGGAAGATCATGAGAAACATTTAAGAATGGTGCTATAGGTACTTAGAGAGAATAAACTATATGCCAAATTGAATAAATACTCATTTTACAATAGAAATATTTAGTATTTGGGTCATATTATTTCAAAAGAAGGGATATCAATAAAACCAACAAAGGTTAGAGCATTTGAGGAGTGCCCAACAACCAAAAATGCGATAGATGTAAGTTCTTTCATGGGTTTAATAGGTTATTATAGGAGGCTTATTAGAGGATCTCAAGGATAGCCAATCCCATTAATCCCTTACAAAGGAAAGGTGCAAAATTTTATTGGTCTCATAAATGTTAAGAGGAATTTCAGCACTTGAAGAGGTTGATGACAAGTGAACCTATATTAAAGATAATATACCTAGATAAATAATTTCTTGTGTACACATATGTAATGAACAAAGATTGGGAGGAATTCTCATGCAAAATGGGCATGTGATATGTTCTAAATCCAGAAAGGTCAAGGAGCATGAAAATAATTATGCCACTCATGATTTGGAGTTGGAAGCCATCATACACGCCTTGAATATGTGGAGGAATTACCTCATAGGAAATTGGTTTTAATTAAGAACTAACCACAATGGGTGGCATATGCTTGGGAGAGGAAATGATGGTTGCGAAGGGAACTTCACCTCGACCCAACCCTGACACGGGCTAGGGTTTTTTTTTTTTACTACAGTCTACTGGAGCTACCCTCCCCGTGTCCTAGATCACCCATTTTTCCATCTGTCACTGTCCTCCGAATGCCATTTCCATGCTTCGTTTATTTACCCACATAACAACCTGAAACCTCTACTTGCGACCACTTTTTTTCTCTACCATTTACCCCATTTGCAGCTGGTAGCCCCCATCAGTGACAATTATCTCTAAATTTGGTGGTAGTTGGCGTAACCCCCAGAGTAGTTATGGAAACAAAATTAGTGGATTATTTGGAAGACCCTCTCATGGGTACCACCATATTTTGTAGAAACACAAGAACAAAGGGGTTTTTTCCATACAGCAATGACCTGACTGAAGTCATCACTCCGCTACCCTCGATCACAGGACCATATTAATTGGTCATTAACCTACTTGATGTGCCGCCCTCCTGGCCACCTTTCACTACTCCTCCACCATCGCCTACTTCCCTGTAGTTTGTGGCTTGATGCATCGGCTCTGACCTTTCTGCTTGCACCTTTGGATATCCTTCCCTCCAACCATCCATGGGGTCACACTACCCCTCTCATACATCTCATAGTGTGCCTCTTCTCCATCAAGGTCCCTCCTCCTCAACACTGACATCATTCCATCTCTTTGGTAACTTCATGGAAATCCCCCCACTCTCGGACGCATTCCCCTTAGACCCTGACCTGAATCCCTCAAAACCTATGATCCAGGTGGATATTGGTGGCCACCCGCTAATTCCACGTGGATCCCCTCTAGTGCTTCTTTCAGTTTCCTTAATTATAGCACAGTTTACTATTTTTAGCAGTTTTTCGGGTCCTAAACTTCAAGAGCTGTTTTGAGGCCCTAAACGACGTTTTTT
>APFE030898524.1:57781-95566 GCA_000404065.3 Pinus taeda
TGGTTTATTTCTATTTCCGGTTGTAAGCATATTTCAGTATTTTCCATTAATGAAATGAAGTATTATTTCCGCTGCATCTTTGTGTATACGGTTATCTCTGTATTTTATTGCGTTTCTATTTAAATCTGGATCACCCTTACCCTACAAACCCTCCCTGTAGTAGAGCTTAGAAGGACACCATTGTGAGAGATCATAGGCCTGGAAAAAGATAGCAGTGTGTAAAATCAAAGGTGCAAGACGTAATAATCAATTGGTAAGAAGACTTTCAGTGGGGAGAAACCATGGACATGGTTGAGTGACTCTTGGTTGGGAGAGTGTGGGGAAGGAACTATTCGGCAATGCAACTTAAATAATGGGTTGCTAAAATATGGGGACAAAACCTTGCCCTTTTTTCAAAATTTCATCTGTAGCTGTTTTGCTTTGCATTTTGCTTGGGCCAAACACACAAATTGGGTTTTTTCCCTCATTTTGGCACATTGAATAGGCACCTGTGCTGTTAAAAAGATGGAGACCTCTTTTCGATCCAGATAGGGAACAACTCGGGGCTGGGCCTCTATGGGCTCGCCTTCCCGGATTGCCACCTCAATTCTAGTCCGAGGACATCTTCAGGCACAAAGGAAGCACACTCAACACATACTTGGAATACGATAAATCGTACCTCACCAATGGCAGCATGGCCTTCGCAAGGATCTTAGTACACCTGGACATCAGGGAAGGGTTACAAGAGAAAATTATCCTACGCTAGAGGAACTAGTCGCAAACATAGATCCTTGACTATGAGGGGGTGCCATTCAAATGCAAGTGTTTTCATAAAATGGGACACCTCTACAAAGATTTCCCTGTAAGGAAAGCGAGGATTGAGAATAAGGGGAAGACAATTCCCACAAAGGAACATCAGGCACCAGTTGGTCCCCACTTCATCCGATGTAATGGAACATACAAATCCTGATGTAGCTGAACCTCTCTTGACCTTAGTGACATGGAAGAAGCATGGAAAAGCATCTCTTCAGCCATCATCCAAACTATTGACTAGGTTAAGGGCGACTGCAGATATCGCACTATCTTCGGGTATGTCAGCTTTTGAACCTTGCTCAGTTTTTTTCTGAAATGCATCTGATTTCTTGAATATATCCTCGGGTTTACAAAAAACTTTTGATTTTAGGCCTTCTCCCTCCATTACCCTAGAATGTCCTCTACAGCCCATAGGGGCTTCACTCAATGAACCTATGACATATCGTGTGGGTTCGTGGCATACTAAACAATACCCCTAATTTGACTACATATTTAAAAATACCTCTAAAAATCCAATTAATTAACGCCCTAACAATATGAACCCAATATACCTTCCCAATTTAAAAATCTCCTACTTTCACTAGATATTGTAGGTATCCATTTTTTCATTAACATTTTTTATATCCCTTTACAATTTTTATTCCCCTTTACATTTTTTCATTAACTTTGAGCTCCATTTTTTATACTTGTTAATATAAAAACCCTTTACCCCCTATATATCCCAAAATATATTATGTCATTTTTTCCTTAATATATATCCCCCAATATGAACCCACGTGGTATGGTATTGCTCCCCCAGTGAAGCTCTCATGCTGTAGCCCCCTCCCCCCATTTTCTCTTGTACTCCCCCATCCCTCCCAGAGGCAGAATCATTTGATGAATCCGCCCCTGATCCTAGCTCCTTCACCCACAGATACCACCTCCTCTCCCTCTCCCAATCTCGGGCCCCAGATTCCATTGGCATTGGCTTGGTTCCTTCCCCCATCCCTCTGAAGCCCCCTAGAGGTCGAACATCCACCCTGTTGAAAGAAAAATAGTAGGCAGGGGAGGAGGACATCTCGGGGCACCAACTTACTCTTGACAGGGTTCTTAGAGCACATAATTCCCTGGGCTCGTCTCCCCCATGAAGCTACTCTCCTTCAACTGTCGAGGGATTGCTAGCCCTGAGAAAAAGCTAGCTTTGTGAAGACTCCTTAAATCTGAATTGATTGGTGTTGTCTTCCTTCAAGAAACCCTGGGTCTTGCTGATTCCGTATCTCACCTCCTCGAATCTATTCTCCCAAGACAGACCTTCCAAGACATTGATATTAATGGTTGTTTAGAGGGGATTGCCTCGGGTTACAATCCCCATCTTATCAAGATGTACAACGTTTGGGGAGGCATTAGATTCACTGGGGTAGACATCTTCGCATCTGAGTTGGGTACTGATATCAGATTGATAAATTTTTATGGGCCTTGTCATCATCGTGAAGAATTCTAGGAGCACCTGTTGTCCTTAGACATACTGCAACCTAACAACATCATCTTGGGAGGGGACCTAAGTTTTTCTATGGGTTATTTGGAATCTTAGGGACACCATGCCCAGGTAGACCCTCTGTCCGTCTTCTTTGAAAACATTCTGGAGACCGACAGTTACATTGATATCCCCTCTGCAAGGTTGCTACCAACTTGGAGGAATAGAAAGTATGTAGAGGACAGTCTTGCAAGAAGGTTAGATTGATTCCTCATCAAGGAACGATCGCTGGAGAGATGTCTCACTTTTTGACAATGGGTAGGCTCAGGGGGAATATCGAATCACTTGCCAATTTTCCTTGATATTAGGGGAGGCATAAGAAAACCTAGAGCCCCCTTCAAATTTAATTCCACTTGGTTGAAGGATGCCACCTATACCTGGATGATCATAGACTTTTGGAAGTCCCACCCTCTCACTGCTGGAGGGAACAATACAGAAGGTTTTGTTAGCAATCTAAAAGAATTGAAGAGGTTATAAAAAATTTGGGCTCATAATAAAAGAGAACAAGATGAACAAAACCTTAGGAACATTGAAAAATAAATTTCTGCGTTGGAGGACGAGAAAATATGGGTTTTTATATCAAGAGAACAAAAGGACAAGCTCATCGACTTAATTCCAAAGAGAGGGAAGAAACATGGAGATTCCGAAGTAGAGCAATCTGGTTGACGGAGGGAGATGACAACACAAAATTTTTCCACAAATTTTCAAATGGATGAAAAGCAATCAATACCATTTGGAAATTGACAAATGAGCAGGGAAATGAAGTGGACACTTTCCAATAGCTGGCCTCTCTAGCCACATCCCACTTTAAGAAGATCTATCAAGCACCTCCCAATGCCACCTTGGCGGAAGTCATAAGAGTAGCACAAATTTTCCCTCGGTTCGTCGATCAGGAGAATGCTATGGATTTGAACAAAGAAGTCACACTAGGGGAACTGGAGGCTACCCTGAAATGGTTCAGGCGGGATAAGAGCCCTGGACTAGATGGCTGGTTGGTGGAGTTTTATATGGCTTTTCTTGAAATCCTTGGAGAGGATCTACTCAAGGTCATTGAGGAATGCAAATTGAATGGTCATATGAATGGAGCCATTAACTCCACTTTCATCGTCCTCATTCCCAAATCAGACAACTGAACCTCTTTTGAAGTCTTTCAGCCCATATCCCTGTGCAATTGCATTTATAAAATCATTTCAAAAATCATTGCAAACCGCCTCCGACCCATCCTCTTCGCCCACATCTCCTTAGAACAATATCCTTTTCTTCAAGACCGTTAGATTCATGAAGCGGTTGATATAACTTAGGAAGTGCTACACTCTATCCAGATGAAGAATATTAAAAGTATGATCCTCAAAGCAGATCTATTAAAGGATTTTGATCGGGAAAGTTTGATATACATCAGAATGTTCCTAACTCATTTAGGATTCGCATATGGGGTTATAAAATGGATAATGTGCTATATCACAAATATATCCTTTGGTGTCTTGATCAATGGAGCAAAATCTCCCTTCTTTCACTTTGAAAGGGGACTTAGTCAAGGATGCCCCTTGTCTCCCTTACTTTTTTTAGTAGTTATGGAAGGGCTCAGTAGACTTATCAAAGATATGCACCACAAAGGTCAACTATTGGGAATCATGATAACTCGTAGGTGCATGATAACACACCTCCTCTTTGTGGATGATATGTTAATCTTCCTCAATGGGGGAATTGGGGATTTGACTACTCTCCAACATATTATCACCCTTTTCCAAAATGCAACATGTATGGCCATTAATAACTCGAAATCCACCCTCACTATATCTGATTTCTCTCCTCATGAGATATAGTTTTCCATTCACAGGTTTCTTTTTACCTTGTTACAGTTAGAAAAGGGCCTCAGATATCTGGGCTACAGGCTAAAGCCACATGGCTATAAAATAGCTGATTGGACATGGTTAATCTCAAAGCTAGAAAGCAGGCTTAATATCTGGTATCATAAGTATCTTTCCAGGGCAGGAAGACTCGTTCTCATCAAAGTTGTTCTCGAAGCCACTCTAGTGTATAGGATGTCCCTACCTTCGATACTTAGAGGAATCCTCTTTAGAATACAAAACCTATGCTGCAGGTTCCTCTGGAAAGGCAAAAAAGCGGGGAGGACTTTTGCATGGGTGAAATGGGATCTACTCACCCTCCCAAAGAAGTGGGGAGACTAGGGAATCAAAAAACTGGAAGACTTCTCCTCTGCATTGGTGGCCAATATGGGATGGAAACTAACCACTACAAATAGCCTCTGGACTATGGTGGCCTCCTCCAAGTACATAGTTCCCCATACCATTGATGGACTGGCTGAGACAGACAAGATGGCAGAAAATAGAGATCTCGGTCATTTGGAAAGTAGTACTAAACTCCTTGCCACTTATTCGAGATGGGCTCACTTGGAGAATACAAGCTGGCACATATGTTTGCATTGGGATGAACCCTTGGATTGGGTGTAGAAATGCCCAAAAGTTACCTGAAGAACTCAAGCTCCACCTTGTCAACTCTGGAATTACACACATCAATCACATTGCTGACATGGAGAGATCCACCTTTCTCCATCAAGCATGGAAATCTTCCCACAGTCTGCTCATACCTCAACAATGGCACCATCACTGGGAAAACTACACAACTGCCTTAACCGAATCCCATATGAGAATAATTAAAGGGGAGGATGAGATTATTTGGGCACATGCAAAAAATGGCCGGTACTCACCCAAAGAGGGATATCTATGTCTTGCAAGCATACACAAACCACAACCTATAGATTTATGGTGGAAGGGAATGTGGAAACTCAAAGCACCACCTAGAACCAGACTACTCATGTGGTCAATATTGAAAAATAAGATCCCCAGCGGAGACAACCTGATCAAGAGAGGAAAACATGGACCCTTTTGGTGTTGCCTATGCAAAGATAGTACATAATTGGTGGATCACATTTTTCTCACTTGCCCCATCACTACCGATATTTGGAGAACTGTCCTCCCAAACACCCATTCTAAGAACGCATGGAGGGGACAGACTATCAGGGATGTTTGGTCCAATTGGTGGACATATACAACCCTATCACAAGCCAGGAACCTCCCCCTCCTCATTTGCTAGGAAATGTGGATTGCCCACAACCACCTCATCTTTTAGGATACCACTCCCCACTAGCCCACAATATTTGCCCGACTTCTGGTAGATTACCACAACATACCGAAAGATGATGAAAATCCACCTTCCAGACATATCATTCCGGAAACCATTGATCACACCCAAACATGGGCTTATTTCGACAGATCAGTGCAAGAAGCAGGGTGTGGGGGTGGTTTTGTTCTATATCTAACTGCTTCCCATCACTTTCAAATACAAATTGGGCTTGGAATGGGCACAAATAATTATGCAGAGCTCATTACAGCCAAACACCTCATACAGTTCGCCATTGAAAAACATTGCAGGAACCTATTGATGTTTGGGGACTCAAAAATAGTTTGTAATTGGATTAATAAAACAACAATATGTCATGCATACACTCTGAGACCTATCTTTGATGAGATCCATCAACACATTACATTTTTTGACAACTTTGCATGTCGTCATATATACAAGGAACGCAACACACTTGCTGACAATATTTCCAAGGAGGCAACGGTCCAGCCACACGACACATGGATGATACAAGGGCAAAGGAATGAAGACCATTATCAATATTATCATTGCCCTTTTATGGACCATGCAGTTTAGGCTCAACTGGAGCTTGTTTCTTTTTATGTTGATATGCTTAATATAATACTACGGGACTATATATTTTATCAGATACATCTACAGATACATATACTCTCTGCACAGAGTATTTATATTTTTTTGGAAACAATACATTAACATTTCTGAAGACAAAGTCTCCCTACGTGGAGAACTTATATATTATGTTTTCCTTTACTTGATAGGCTCACAACATTTTTATCTTTCATATGTGAACACCATTTATAACATGTAGTTTTCCTTAATATAATGAAAATTACGATTTTTTCCAAGGGGAAAAAACCACAATGGGTTAAAGCATTTGTTTGGATAGCCACATTTAAATGCGAGAAAAATTCGATGGCTAGAATTTTTGGCTGACTACAACTATGAAATCAAGCATATAGAGGGAAATGAAAATGAAGTGGTTGATGCACTTAGTAGGAGGGTACATGAAATTCATGCTACAACCATTAACATATGTAATTATAATTTTAAAATCAAAATTTTAGAGGTCAGGAATTCAGACCAACAATATAAGGAAATAAAAACCAATCTACAACGAGGCAAAACACAACCCAAATATAGGGATTATGAAATGAAATAAGATGGAGTTATCTTTTATAAAGGAAGGATGCATGTGACAAATTCCCAAGGGATGAATTTTTTTATGTTTGGTGAGATGCATAAAGTGCCTTTTGTTGGGCACCCAAGGTATCAAAAGACAATCTCAGTAGTGAGGAAATAATATTTTTTTTCTATGTATGAAGAAAGAGGTGGCTAATTATATAGTTAGGTGCTTGGAATTCCAAAAGGTTGAATTTGAACACATGCACCCAACGATATTACTATAGACAATACCCATTTCTAAGTGGAAATGGGACATTGTTTGTATGGATTTCAATACAAATCTACCCAAAATAGTGAAACAACATGATTCCATCATGGTTGTGCTGGATAAATTCACCAAGTTTGCCCAGTTCATTGCAATGACGTCAACATACATGGAAAGCAATGTTGTTGAGATTTACATGAAGGAAACTTTTAGGCTACATGGTGTGCCCCAAAAAATTATTTCAAATAGAGATCCCAAGTTTATGTCCAATTTTTAGAAAATATTCTTTAAGGGATTTGGGGCTGATTTAAATTTAAGTGCAACATACCATCCAAAGTCGGATGCTCAAATAGAAAGAGTCAATCATGTCATTGAAGACATGTTGAGGATGTATGTGAGGATGCACCCATTTGAAGCCCATTTGAGGATGTATGCATGTGAGAATAGTAATGGGTATCAAATATCTCTATGGATGAGCCTATTTAAAGCCTTGAATGGTAGGAAATGAAACGCACTAGTGAGTTGGGACAATCAATTTAACATAGCTACATTTGGTCCAATTTTTCTCAAGGAAATGGAACAGCGTGTAGAAAAAATTAAACATAATTTAAAGGCTTCCCACGATAGATAAAAATTTATGCATATAAGAACAGGTCAAACGAGGAATTTATAATTTGCGATAATGTCTTATTGAGAGTGAAGTCAAGGAAAAACTCCCTGAAATCCACCAATTGTGCAAATTTGAAAGTGAGATATTGTGGATCATTAGAGATCTTGGAGAGGATTGGTCAAATTGAATATAGGATTGTAGTACCAGCATCCATGCACATTCATAATGGTTTTCATGTATCATTATTTAAAAAGTATGTTCCTGATGCTAAACATGTGATTGATTGGAACATGATTCAAATGGAGGCCAAGGAAGACTTTCAAGTCTAATCAGTGTGGATTTTAGACAAGGAAGTCAAAGTGCTTCAAAATTGAGCCGTTTCCTTGGGCCAATGCATATAACCAAGACCCATGAGGTAGCTTGGGTGAATGGCAAGTGGTGAAAAAGAGTCATGAATACAAAATAGGCATGTTTCTTCACTGAGAGGAGAGGACTTCCTAGGAGGTTACACGTGTTTGGAATGGTTTTCCTTTTCACCATCCTGGATAGAAGACCATGGAAGCCTATAATGGTACCTGGAAGTCCTGTAAGGAAAGTGGAACTCTTAGAAGCCACAAAAATATTGGTTGGAGGTTTTTGGACTTGGAGCCTTAGCCATGTGAATCCTAGAAGGGTACCTAAAAGGCTTGTGAGGGCAATAAAACTCTTGGAAGCCACTAGACTACTAGTTGGAGTTTGTTAGGTTTCGTACCTTAGTTGTATGAAGCCCAAAAGTGTACTTGGAAGGCCTGTGATGTTAGTGGAACTCCTGGAAGCCACACGACTACTGGTTGGAGGCTATTGGACTTGGTACCTTGGTTATATGAGGCTTAGAATGGTACCTAGAAGGCTAGTGAGGGCATTGGAACTCTTGGAAACCATAGGATTACAAGTTGGAGGTTGTCGGGCTCAATACATTGACCAAGGGTTATTGGTACTGAGCATGTACTAAAATTTGGGTGACCTAATGCCCATGGAGACAAAGCCCCAATGTGGGAGTGACCCCCTATTGAAATAAAAGAAACGTGGTCTATGGCTAGCTGGAACGTCGAAGGGTTGCATCCAGTCACACAAATTTATAAGATAAGTGTTTATCCATTTTGTTTATCATCTATATATATATATATATGAATGTTAATTATGAAGCATGTGCATATGCGTTGCATTCTAGTATGTGTTTGGATATGCATTTTACCAGACATTAATTTCTTAGAGGAATGGAAATTTTCAGGTCACAAGTGTTTCCAAGAGATAACTGGTACAAAATTAGCCTCAACAGGGTCTAAAATATACAATAGATTACAGGGTATGTTATTCTTACATTAGTAAGATCCATCTTAATTCTAGATTTACCAAGCACTAAGAGGAATCAAATTTCTTAAGATGCAAAGCTCACTTTCTAAGTGCGAAACTTAAGTAAATGTTTTGACCAATGAGAGATTTGATTGGTTAGATCTAGAATTTATACTAGGTTTTAATAATATTATATTTATTTATATAAATTTCACATTTCTATATATAGAAATGTTTTTAACTATAATAATACATATAATTACTTATATATGGACTTGATGATTTTCTTTGACTTATTTTATATACATATACAAAGAAAGAAATTGTTATATGCTAATTATTTCAATTACAATAATTGTAAATATTATTTTAATTTTCATAATAAAATGAATTTTGATTTATAATTACTAATTATATTTTATATATTCCACATTTATATTTTCGAAACTCATAATCAAGATCCCAAGAGTCCATTAGCTCAAATATAGATCCCAAGAGTCCATTAGCTCAAATATGCTTATGTAGTTTCCCTATTTATTAAACCTAGTGAACTTGCTCAATGATTTGTAAAACTTTAATAGGTACTATGTCTTATGAACTATTTAGTGAAAGCTCCTTTGGCACTGTACTTTTAAATATTAAATAAATTTCGTAATCCTAATATATAGGATATCATTTTTGGGATTATTCATATAAATGTAAAGATGTGAAAAAGGCTAAACACTTTTACTTATTTTTTCGAAAAAAAATCCAAAATTTTATTTTTTTTCAACTTTATCATTAAGAATAAATAAAAATTCTCAGAAAATTTCACTTTGAAATAAAAACAAGATTAATATATAATTATCTTATGATTTTATATTTTTTTTTAAAATATTAATAAATTTATAATAAGATAAATTGTTGTTTAATGAATAATATATTACAAAATTTTAGGTAAGAATTTAAATATACAAGTATTTTAGATTTTTGGAAATCAATCTATATATATATATATTTATTTATTTCTTAGGCTATATTTTAGGATTCTTTTGGATTTAAGGTAATTTTTGTTTTGTTTTGTTTTTTTTTCAATTTATTGAAATATGCTTAAAACAAAAAGAAAGAGCCATATTGGCACATTTAATTAAAAAAAAAATTAAAAAAAATATTTTTTAAAAAGAAAACGCAATGAAGAATATTATTATGATTTTTTATTTTGTATTTTTGGTATTGTAATTTATATAGATTAAATTTTCATTTATAGTGATTTTAATAACAATAAAATTATAAAAGGGATAAAGCTTAAACAAAATTATAATAAATAATATTTTTCATAAATAATAATGTTTTATGGTAAATAGTAAATAATAATAAAGAAAAACCATAGCTTTTATATTATTATGAATTAGATTGGAATATGAATTCATTTATAATAAGTTTGATATAAACTTTTAACTTTGCATGGTTCACCTCTATTAAATTTATATGTTTCTAAAAATTATTGCAAAATGTATTGCTTTAGTTGATAAAAAAGTCTCAACTAATATTTTATCATAATTTCTTTGAATAAGGTTTTTATTTTTTTGTCAAACTCTTAGCTGCTGAAAGTTTTGTTGACTTTTTGTATCGCCTCATCACCATGGCTTCACTACGGCTCACTCCAAAAAGTGCTACCCATCTTGACATTTCCACCTATAAGTCATTAATCTATGGTCAATATCCATGAATATTAGTTGCAAGTGATCATTTTTTCATGATTTTGAATAATTCACTTAGTACTTATTGCATCAGGTAATGCTCATAGTATTGAATAAGTGGAATTGCAACTGCTATAACAATTATTATTTTAGCTGTCCAAAAACTCGTAATTGATACTTTGCGATATTTTTAACAATAATATTGTTATATTTTTCTCAAATTCTTAGCCTAGACTTTTGTTGACTTTTTACAAGGATGAATCACCTCACCCTCACAAAAGTGAATAAATGGGATTACAATGAGCAAAATGTGTCATATATTATCAATCATCACTTTTGGGGCTTGCACATGGTAACTAAAAATTCTTGGGAAGTCACCTTTCCCAAATCTCATTTGACTCAAGTGCACTTAAATGTGGATTTTTCCCTAAAATCAAACCCACTAAACTTGTTAGGATATTTGCAAAATGTTAACACGAACTACACCTTATAAAATATTTATTAATAACTCCCTTGACTCTTTTATTTAATGGGATTCAACATTCCACCATATGAACTATCAATTCTTAGATTATTTGTGCAGAGTAAGTCATTAATTTATGACATAAGTCCATGATTATTTGTCATAACTAACCAATTTGTCATGATTTTGAATAGTCCACTTATCACTCACTTCGTTTCACAAGGGTGAATAAGTAGAATGGAAATTAGTGAAATGAATTGTGTAACATCAATAATCACTTGGTAAGTTAAATTACTTTAACCAATTAATAAAGAATCAATATAACTTTAAATAATATCATTAATACATATTCTTGAAAGAATGAGCTTGATGATTTTTCTAGGCATTCACATTCCATAAGCATATATGTAACAATGTAAGACAATATTATTAACCCATCTTATTTAAAAATTAAGTTACTTCCCTAATCCTTATTAGGAGACAACCTACAAAATGTACAAAAACACATATAAGGTAATATATATTTAATGATTTATAAATAAGACTTCATCATTATCTATTACTATCATATTTAAAATATATAACTAGCATTAATTAATGATTATAATAAATTACAAAATTATTAATACATGATTATAATAAAAAATAATAAATTTCAAATATATAATAAAAAATAATTCTACTTTTGTATAATTCTATTGTGATATACAAAATCTAGATGTCTATTATGTATGCAAAATTAAAATTAAATAAACCTATTTAAGCAATTAAAAAAAATACTATAAAACAAAAATTCCTTCTAACAAAAATACAATTAACCTTTTATAAATCACATTAAAATATAGTTCTAATAACATTAATTCTAAAACCAAATTTATTAACTACGCATCTTCCTAAATTATTTTATATTTTTCAATATTTTATTACACTACTTAATAGGTTCTAAATGCGAAAAAACCTCATCAAAGATGAACTAAAACAACTCACGCTTTACAAAATGCCCAATCATAATTTTTTTTATCTATCCATGATTCCATGATCTTTCGAGTTCTTCTATTTTGACTATCATTATGACAATCCAAGCATCGCTTTCAACATGGCATGGATATGTACATTACCATAACAAGAACCATGGACATTTCAGTGGTTATAAGTTATTGAGTGTGATTGCAGGTGGGGAGATAACTTGATCTCCAAATCATATTAACTAAATCATATTAGATAATGGTAGAGGATGTTACTTATTAAGTAGAGATATAATAAATAGAGATATAAGTTACTGAGTTATTGATTGTGATTGAAGATGGGGAGATAACTTTATTTCCAAATCATATTAGATAATGTTAGAGGATATTACTTATAATTAGAGATAGAATATATTAAGTAGAAGTTGAAATTGTTATTATTAAATTATTTTATTTAAAAAAAATAATTTTTTGAATTGACAATTTGTGATAAGTGTTAGAGTATACATAATTTAATATATATTTGATGATTTTTATTTTAAAAGGGTATTTATTACTATATCTCACATATCATATTCTTATTTCTTGAGTTTTGATTAATTAATTAAAGAAAAATCATAAAAGACAAAAGACATTATAAAGAAGGGTGGAAAAATCAAGGTCAAGGCATCTCATATACTTCGACTGCTTATTCCTATACATTATATACCTAAATGTGGGCTTCCCTCTTATTAGCTACCCTTATACTCCAACATGTGACCCAAGGCTGCCCCTTTCATCCTATATTTTATTCATCTCTTTGTCACATGTCACCACCCTTTAAAAGATGTACCTAGGATGTATTATCTCCTTTAGAAATAGAAACCACCCTTGTACTCCAACATGTGACCCAAGACTGCCCCTTTCATCCTATATTTTATTCATCTCTTTATCACATGTCACCACCCTTTAAAGGATGTACCTTAGATGTATTATTTCCTTTAGAAATAGAAACCATCTAATAAAATACTCGCTTAACCTCATTTAAACATAAAAACATTAACACATACCAAAACCCATTATAAAATTTATATTTATTTATCATTATTCTAATTAAAATACACAAATCACTTTATTTATTTAATTAATTATTATCATATAATACAAAATTGCTATTATAAGCTATAACACAAACCATAATTATGGCTTGAGGAAAAAACTTCAATAAATATTACAAAACCATAATTATGGCTTGAGGAAAAAATTCAATAAATATTCAAAACAATTATAACTTAAGGAATATTTCAATAATATTAAATATATATATATATATATATATATATATATATATATATATATATATAATAAATTATTTCAATTTGGAAAAAAAACATTTCTTGTGAGACACCATTTCGAATTAAATATACATGTAATGAAAACTAATATAATAACTATATATATTTTATAGTATTTTCAATAATTTATTTTATAGAAATTCTATTAATAATAGTTTTTCCAAAGACAAAATAAGTATCATAATACACTAGTACTTGAGAAATGGAAATAATTTAATAATTTTATCCATTTGGTTCTCCTATTTCGATAATCACCATGATAATCTAATCATTGCTTTCAAAGTAGCATAATTTTAATAATAACTAAACAATGATATTGCCTTGGTTATAAAAGGTGGGGAGACAACTTGATGCCGAAAACATACTAAAGAATATTAAAAGATATTAAGGATTAAGTGGATGTTAGAATATTAACAGATATTAAGGATTAAGTGGATGTTATTGATTAAGTAGAGATTGAATAAGTTTTAAATTTTTGTTAAATAAATATTATTTTTTAAATATATATATATATATATATTATAATATATATATTTTTATTTAATATATTATAATAATATTATTTTAGGAATTGTTTTTAGTGTAATTTTTTGGATTTTTTAGTGCTAGAATCTCGCGTAATAATATGAGGTGAAAACTTGATTTGTGTATTATTTAAACTGGTTTTTTAATTGTATATATGGATTCAACAATCACAAAAATCCCTAGGGCATTTGGATTGTGCAGGGGTTACCCATCAAACTTGTGATTTCAATAAATTCCTGCTAGATTTTAGAGAAATTAGACTTGAAAAACCCACCAGAAAAGCTTGCAAAATTCTGCATTAAAGACAACTCGATTATTTTATAATAATTTTTTAATTAAATTAATTCTAAACACACTTCATGTATTGTGGCTTAAAATGGTAAGTGTATCAATATGTTATTATATAAAATATTAAATAACATTTAACAATTTTGTTATATATATTTTATTTAAATATATATATTTTTTCAACTGTGGTATCCATGGGTTAATAATCCAGGAAAATCTATCTAAAGAGATTTACTTGTTGACTTATTTGGTCGGGCCTAACCCATAAAGATGTTTAGGAGATTTGACCCATAACCTCCTAATTGATAAAATATTTAGTAACAAAAAATCAACCAATTAAACTATTCCTTGAGACTTCATTGAATATTAATTTAAATAAATTCTAAATATACTCTTATTAATACACATTTAAATTATAAATACATTAAATATCAATAGCATCAAATAAAATATAAATATTTTATTTTAAAATAACACATTTCTATTTAAAAAATAATAAAAAATATTGGTGCGCTTAATAATGTGTTTATATAATGCACTTAATTATAAAACTTTAAATACCTAACTATGCACCTAAATTCTAACAAAACTACACATCTTACCATAAGCTCACGAAAAAAGTGGGGTAAAAAAATAATTTTTTGTCACTCCTATAATATTGCTGAAATTTTCAATTCCTTCACTTCCCTACTCATCTAATTCATCTAATTTTCAATTTTTTTAATGAGGAAAGCACCTCCTATAAACAAGAGTCTACATAGAAATATTATCATCCCCTCACTTATGCTTTTAGTAGCTTAAAATGAGAAATTAAGTTTTAGTTTCATGTTCTCATTTTTTAACCTTACATGTAATGTGTTCAAGCCATTTAGCAAGCAACAACATGCGAGGTACATCCATATTATTAACAAAATGCTTCGTGCATTTGGTTGAATAAAACACATTATTAAAACCAAAGGATAAAAAGAACTCTACACTTCTTTTTATGTGCTATATAATGTAAGATTATATTCCTATTTATCAGTGTTGTTTTTTTATATAAACGTATAATTATAATTTTTTCGCTTTTATACTTTTTCTTTATTTATTATTTATTCATAGTGCTTCATTGCATATCTATTACACTTTAAAATTATATTTAATAAATACATATTACCAAATTTATTAATACATATGAAAATGTAAAGGAACACAATAATTAGTGCTCTTACAAAAAAACATACGTGCCATCAAATTAAATAATATACATGTCATCAAATTAAATAAAATAAATATTCTCATTAGGATGGTTGTTGAACACAATGTGGAAAATGATGTTAAATGGTAAGAATGGCAGGTGCATGATGTGTCAAGTTTAAGGGGAGTTTTATGGTTGTTGCAGTGTTGTGTAGTTGCAAGTTTATTTAAAAAGCTATTAAACTCATAACTATGGTCATTGGTAGCTTCACACTTTGAATGGATTTTTTCCTCAAGAGATTAGCTCAGATGCTCTTGGAAATGGCATAGTTGGATTTGTGTTGCGAAAGACTTTTCCAACGGTATGCCGAAGTTTGGGAAAACCTTCTAAATAAAAAGTTATCGCTAGTCAAAGGTTGTAGAGCCCAAGTTGGTGATGGTTTTAGTTGAGGTTAAGTTTGAAAAGGCTCGCCTAAGTTGGTGGAGCACCTAGAGGAGGACAATAGTTAAATCCCTTTCATGTTCGTGGATAGATCATGCGCCATGTGTCCCCAACATCTCATTGAATAAAATGAGGGGGTACATACCCTCCCATGATTTAAGAACAATGAGGTCTCCATGTTGGACAATTTTTCCAAATTGCTGATCACATGATCAGCGGTCTCGGTTAAAAGTCGGGCCTCTATCCCTTATACCACAAAACCTCTCAAGGTGCGTCTGTGTAAAACCACCGATGGTAAACAAGAAAGTGCAGTAGAGCTAGGCCCATGATGAGCCAAAACAAACTAAAAATGAACATAGAGGAGAATTTTCATAACAAGGACCCCACATGACATGTAGTCATGACGAACATACCTTGGAAGTTCAAAGGGTTGGAAAAACGTTGATGGGTCAGGGTGACAAGGCGTTGAGGTGAGCTGGTAGCAAGTGGCAGAATGAATGAATCATAGACATGTAACGTTGAAAGCTCACATCCAAACTCGTTATTTTTATAAAGGAAAATCAAATACCACAAGGCCTAGGACCCTTTTCCTTTTTATTCTTGACAACATGGACTAATGAGCACTTGACACATCACACATTCCTATTAGAGGGCATAAATGATATGGGACACAGATGGAAATATCAATGATGCATGGCATTAGCAGGATGTAAGATGTGATGACATGGAAGTGTAGGTTAGTGACACATGACCTATATATTCGTCACTTTAAGGTTTCCAAGTCGGCAAAAAATGGGTGACACTTCGACCAACCCTGAGAGGCCATGTGGTAGGTGTGACAAGAGCATGACATCATCTGGACATGTAATCCTAGAGGTCTTACCCCGAAGTTTTTCAAAGGCACACCATTGTGAATTGTCGAGGTGATGGGGTTCCAAGCCAACATGGCATACCAGTTGGTGCATGAACTGGTGTTATATACCAATAGGAAGGGTGTAGGTGACATAAAGAAGTGGTACCACTAACACGCAATCTTAGAGGTTACTCCTCGAGAGTTTTAGTTGTGATGCAAATGTAAAAGCCTGGGGTGACAAAGCAACAAGACACGATGGTATCGTAGTGGTAATTACAAGTGATCCCAACAATTCAGTGATTGGCTAGTGGTTATAATAGGTGGTTCCATATGGAAACATATCCTTGAAGGTTTGTCCCTAGTGTTTTTTAGAGGTGAGGCATGTTAAAATAAACTTAGGGGCTAATGATAAGCCCATGATTTGGTTTTGTGTGTGTTTGGTGACGAGGGGTACAAAGGTTGGTGCATATTGATTAAGCCCTCAAGGACTTGTTGTAGGGAAAACCCAACACCTCCTATTTTTGACTTATTTATTTCAAATAATGGGGACCCTTTCCATTGATTTTTGGCTAAATCACCTTTTTATTATTTCTTTTGGTCAAGTGTCATACAATTTTGCCATTTTTTCATTTTCATAAGATTTCCATTTTGATTGCTTCATTGAATTTGTTTTTTCGCTAGCTTTCCATCGATACTTGTTTTGTCTCATTTGGTTACATGGTTTGCAAATAGTGCTCATCCGAAGTTCAATAATTTTCACCGCCTCCGTTAAAAATTGTACAAAATGTATATTATTTTAATTTTTGTAATTAATTATAATTCATTGTAAATATTAATCCCTAGTTATTTTATACTAATTTCCTCATTTTTCACTAACGGTCCTACAAAATCACCCAGACAAATTGTAGAACAGTTAAAAAATGCGTTTTCGGGGTCTCGGTAATTTATTCCAATTTCATCAAAGAGATGTAGAACAGTTGGTGAATGAGTGCGTTGTTAAGGCACTCCGTATGTAAAGGTCACCAGTTCTAGTCTCGCCGATACCAAAAATCCAGCATGGTTTCCGCTGGTGTGGCTCAGGCCGGGTGCGATCCCCGGGTGACTTTGGTAGCTTAGATGCCCCTGCGTCATGGTCTCTCAGCCACAGGGTAAGAGTGATTTTCAGGATTCACCCACTTATCAATAATTTTTTTTTATTCCAATTTCTAATTCTAAAAGAAATTACCAAACCCGAAATCTCAAAATTGCAAAGTGGTTGTAGTTCATTTTGTAGAATTTTTAATTCCACTGCAAGTGGACCCCACTTCACCTCACCTCGTTCCTCCCAAAATAAAACTTCCAATTTTAAAAGCTCCGATTTTGAAACCCCCAATTCAAAACTTCCAATTTTGAAACCTTCGATTTAAAATCTCCGATTTTCAAAACCTCTAATATTCCGATATCAGAACATCAACGTATCAAAGTTTTTATTTCATGTGCCTTTCAAAACTTGCGATATTTCAAAATCTTTCGAACTCTGATTTTAATTTTAATGCGATTGACTATTTTAGTTTTATTATAAAATTTAGGTTCTCTATTAACTCCCGTCTCCATCACAATGACCTCACCTCCTCCCTTATCACTCCAGCTCACTATCCTCCTCCTCTCCTCCTCCTCCTCCTCCTCCTCCTCCTCCTCCTCACCATTTAAAAAAAAAAGGCACATATTAATTAATTAATTTTATAATTAATTAGATTTTGTTTATAATTAATTTGTTATAATTAATTTAATTTTATAATTAAATTAAATTAGTATTAGTTAAGAAATAATTATAATTTAATTTAGGATTAAATTTTAATAAAAAAATCCCTATTTTTACTCAAGACAACAAATTTTCCAGAATTTCGTAGTTTTGACACTGCAACTTTGGAAGCTCATAGGTTGAGTTTTACTTGGCAAAGTGAAGCTTAGGATGGCTCGTTGGATAGATAAAATCATGAAGAATATTTATGAAGTGAATGCATAACCAGATTTGGTAATTTAATGATTCTAAGATTTAGTAGAAGATCAAGCTCTGAATTTTTAAACAAAATTAATTTTATGAGTTTAATTTTATGCATTTTCATTTGCTCATAGCTTCTACTGAACGTTGATCCATTCATCTATGTTTTCATTGAAAAATTAGATCTTTACAAGAATCAATGAAAAACTCAAATTTCCTTTTATTTATTTATTTAATTATGTTTTGATTGGAAGATATTTTGTGTTCCAGATTTGGTATTTTGATTTTAATTTGTATTTTAATTGAATTTTGATTGGTTTAGACAGGAAAATAGTTGAAAAGATGAGGAAACGAACATTTCAAACAATAGTATAGCTCCAACAATTAAAAAAAAGGAATTTGGACCAATGAAAATTGTTGGAGTAGAGTTACTCTTCAGCAACTCTCCAATTTGGAATGCTTTTTGTAAATTATAAATAGTGGTTTGTAGTATAAGCAAAGTGTTTCTCTCTTACACAATTTGACAATTCTTAAAGCACTATTGTAATAAGAATTTCAAGTTGTAGGTAGAGATAGGGTTAATATGAAACCTGGGGATTATTGAAATATTTCTTTTGCATTCTGAACTATGTATGGAGAGCAAAGATTGGACTATTGCAACCCTTGTTTTAACAAAAAAAGTTCAAGCATTGTAAGGGTTTGTTGGAGGTCAGAGCCAAAGAAATGCTTTCAATAAATTGGTATTTAAAATACTATTGTTTTAATACTAGTTTCATTTTATAATAACTGAAACGTATCATTTTCATTCATATTTGTGCACTATTGTCGATGTGAGTAATTTGCCTCAATAGTCTGTTGTTATTTATCTTTGCTCTTATGTGCTAAACTCTAATTTCTGAGTAACTATTTAGTCATAAACCAATCTTTTAATTATGATTTAAAAAACAATGATATTTTGTGAACTATTTCCTTATATTATTGTTTAATCATTCGAGTTATTGATTTAATAATCATCATTATTTTGTGAACTACTTTTTAAATTTTTCCGATTAATTATTTCTGTTAATAAATCTTTGAACAAAATGTGTTTTGGTATCCATAATATTAATTAATTGAACTACTTCATTAGCTCGATATTCATTATAATCCTGACATATTTAAATCTCAATCATTTAAATATTTTTCTCTCGGTTGGGATAGATATACATCTTCCTAATCGAGATATGCTTAGGATGTTTTTCGTTTTTCCTGCATTGTAGGATTAATTTGCATTTATATTTAATTCTATATTCTTAGAAGTCCTCTTATTAAAGAGGCAAAATTTAGTTGTGCCTTGGCTGAGCTCCTGATCCGAGGGAGGGCTAATCTGATGTTTGTTCTCTGTTGGTAGGTAAAATTCATATTTTAAGCCAATGGAGATAGAGAGGATGTAAGTGGACCTAGTTTAACCAGTGGGAACCACCATTTCAAAGGAAAAGGAGATGATCTATGTTCCCGATCGAGTGGTCTCCCTTATAATGTTGCAGGCATATATTTTTGAGCCTTCAACATTTTTGGTGCTGGAAGGAGGGCCAGTGAATTGTTCTCTTTGAATATTTTTATTTATTTACTATGGCCCCATGTAAAAGACTTCCTTGGAGTTTCTTTATTGGACCTCATCCAAAAACCACTCTAGTAAAAGGAGTCAAGATTTTGTCTAAGGTAAAATATAATGGTAAGACATATGCTTTTATTCATCTCCTTCAATTTATCTTATGTTGCAATAATTTCCATATTGATGAAGATATTATTTGCAAAATCTTTACTCTTACTTTGATAGGAAAAACCAAAGACTGGTGCTTGTTGCTTCCAATTGCCTCTGTACATAGTTGGGATGAATTTTCGTATATTTTCCTTCACGCATTTCAGGAATATGACTACGAAAAGGTGTGTGATCAGTTAGAAGAATTGCATAGGATGGGAGGTAATACTTTGGATATGTTTTATGTTAGATTTAAATTAATTTTAATGCAATTTCGGTCCAAAGATTTGCCTCCTCAATTTCAATTAATTGGATGGTTTAGAAATTTAGTGTCTCTATCTTGTGATAACTATCATGAACCAGAAAGTATATCCTTCATTGATAGTGATACCCTTGCTCAAAATAACAATTTTGATTCTTCGTAAATTGAAATTACAAATGATAATGCTAAAAATGCTCCTAAAAATGCTTCAAATTTACATAATGTTGATCAAATAGAATTTCAACAAAATGCACAACCTATTAGTAGCAATCAACATCAATTAAATCAACCAAAGAGTGTCTGCAATGCACATCTAAGTGTTGAAATTAATTCAAAATCTGTTGATAATAAATTGCAAATGATGGAGCAACTCAACAACAATTTGCAAATCGATCAAATACATGAAGAATCTAAATTGTATATTTTGGAAAATCAGAAATCATCTATGCATAGAGAAAACTTTAGGTATATATCTTTAGCTTCCTATTTTTCTCTCTACCCCAATATTTTTAACAATATTAATTCAATTCATGATCAATGAATAGTCCATTTAAATTCAAATTTAATTTTAAACAGAGGAACTGATATCAACAACGAGTTATTAAAAATTGGTAGAGAAAATTCAATCAGTAATTCAATTAATAAACCTAAAGATTATCTTATCTTGATAGTCAATCACTTGCCTAGTTTTGATTTATTTAATTCAGAGGAAAATAACACTTATCAAGTTACTTATGATGATTAATTGGAAAATGAAATCACACAGCCTCTTTTCTCTTCGGAAATGTTTTTTTTTTTTTCCTTACATGTCTATTTTTGAAAATAAAGACAATTTTAATCAAGAATTTATTCTGGTCCATCCTAATTTTCAAACATTCAATCATCATATTAATTATTTTATTCAATAAACTATCCCAAATTTTAATTCCTACAATGATGAAATAACCTTTTTCGATCATAAGCTTGAAATCTTCCCATTCCTGCAAAAGAAAGCAAACAATGAGTTTAATTTTATAATATCTATTGATGCTTGTGGAAAAGAAATCTTCACAACTAAATCCCAACCATATTGTACCATTATTTGTAATAGTAATGTAAACTTGAATTTTCTTTGTTTTCAACTCCCTTGGTTTGAATTTGTTTTTCTTTCAAATTTTATTTTTGAATTTTTGAACACATTGTGTTGGAAATTTGAGCATTCAAACTATAGATACTCCTCAAGTGCATTAATAAGTTTGTAGAAAATCAATTCTAGAATTTCAAGCATGAACATTAGCTACTTTTTTATTTTGAAATTTTATTTGTCCATGCTTGACCAATTTATTTTTGATTTTCAAATAAGTTCATCACAAATTCTAGCACTTGAGAGCGCACCATTTCATTATTCTCAGCGATGGAAAACTTCTAGAAATCTTCTAAATATTCATCCATACTTTATTAATCCATTTGAAAACATCTGGAAGTTTCACCGCTGAGGAATATTTTTGACTTTGCGAGTATTCAACAGGGTTCAATGATTAAAAATGTGTCATTCAAGTCTGGCATGTTGTTTCCTCTTCCTTTGAACTTCTTCCAATTATTCACTAAAATTCATGTTATTGTTTATGATCCTCTAAACATTTGGTTGGAATAATTTCAAGGTAAGAATTTTGTAAATAAATTTATTTCTTTTAATTTGCTAATTGTGCATAATAGGTTGAAATTTTCTTTTTATAATTTAGACTCAGTTTTATTTCTGTTGATTGACTTGCACATACATCCAAGAATTAAAATGAGAGAATGGTTACATTGAAAGTATGGTTATACCTAGTCATTTTTCCTTTTCATTCACTTAATAATAGGAATAAATAAATTTACATTTAGATTTTTTTTTTTTTGAATTTATTTTATTATTTCAGATTTTTAATAAGAAAGTAATGAATCCAATTTTTTCTTAACATCCCCTTTAATTTTCTGGCAAAGTGGCTTAGAACATATTAAAGTTCTTATATAGTTGGATCATACACACTTGTGAAAGCACTTCATTACCTTTTTTTTGCAAAACTTCATCACATTGATCATATATGATGAAATTCTAAGGACTTTCTATTTCTTGACAATTTTCAATTCACAAGTACTTCTAAAGGCACATTTTCACCACCTTTTTCCTCTAATGCAATTTTGATGTGGATGCGATTTGAAAATTCATTACTTAACATTTTAGATTGAATAAGTAGATGATGTTGAACATATGAAAATTTTGAGAAATGCATGGGAGAACTTAAAGATTCGTGAGGTGAACTTACAATCAATATTCTTCTAGGTATGTATTAATATTTTCATTTTCATCTGTTTTTAGCTTTTCTTTTTCATAGTTTACTTCTTCCTTTTGTTTTGTTTCTTTTGGAGGTCTTCATTGAATTTATTTTGGAGACTTGAGATAAGCAATAAACCAACCGTTCCAATTCTGCAACATGTTAAGGGAAGTATTTTTTGTTTCATTAGAATTTGAGGATTCTTTAATTTTTCTTCTTTTCATTAAAACCCTGATAGGCCTTTAATATAGTATCAGAAGAGTCATATCGGATTATAATATCGTAACTCTCCTCATTCAAAAGTTTCGATAAAATTATTCTCCGATCTAATATTTCTGAGAATTAATATAACTATTAAAGGGGTTTTTGTTAAAAGGATAAGTTGATCTAAGCACTTCTTTATGAATATAATAATAAAAGGCACAATTCTACAAGATTGCCACATAGTGTTATCAAATCTTCCAAATATCAGAACATTTCATATGAGAATCAATCAAAATACTCCGATATCCCGATCCTATGATATCTCTTTTCACCCATCATTCGATATATGACATCTACAATCCTTCGATATCCTTCTATCATTGATCTACAATATCCCAATCCTCAAATCTCCGATAAAATTCCCTTTATCCATATCAAAACTTTCATATTGGGACCTCTGACCTGCTATTACTCGTTCACACCCCTGATATTAAATTTCCGATAAAGGACCTCCGATATCCCTTTGCACTTATATTTTTAGCCATTACATAATAAAAGCCTATCAAAATATAAGAATATTGCACGTTTCAAACAGACAACCATAAGATTTCTCCAATATTTTTCTTTTGATACACTCATGTGTGCAGACCCACATGAATTCATGTTTTTCACTTAGAAATATGAGTCAATAATCATATTCTTCCTATTTGATGCATCTGCAATGAAACACTTACATTCATTATTGCTCAAATTTACTACAAACGAAGGAAAGGTCACACAAAACACTTGCAGAAAATGATCTTATCCATGATTTTATCTATGCATTCCAAATATTGGATTTCCAAGATGAGTTGTACCATTGCATCAAACTCACCAATTATTTTCCCTTTAATCATATTACTTTCTTCCAAAAGGATTCAGGGCGACTAATTGATGAATTTTGGAATCCCAATCCTTTGCTTTTCATTTTTCCGAGATATTTCCTCAGAATTTCAGATTTATTGGCTTATTAGTCTCTTGGGTTTGTATTATATCATAAGCATTTAAAATAAATTCTGAGATTTACCTTTTCGAGATACACATTTCATTTTCCTTCACTATCATGTCCATTATATCTAGTAAAGGAAATGACCCCTATTTCACTGTCTTCACTGGAATCTTTTGGTCTCAAATTTTTGTAAGTTAATTTTGGATTCAAAAGGTTTTCGAGATCCTTGACACCCAATTTATTCTCATATTTAATAAATCTCAAACTCCTTTCCTTAGAAGCTTATCTTGTAGGTAAATGTAAGTGCTCTTGCAATCATTTTTACAAAACTTCAAATCATCTCATTATCATAATGAAATTCATCAGAACTACTTTATAAACTCTTACAAAACTTTTAACCTGCAATACATGAATGTTTGATATACTGGAAAGGAAATGTTCCCACATTATACATTTAAAAAGCATTCGTTATCAGACATGATCAATATCGTAAGTTTTGTTTATAAAAGTTACAAAAAACTTTTGTTCCAAGATCTTGTGTCCCTTTAATATTCTAAATATTGTGACTTCTTATATCGGAGGAGAAATTCAATTAAAATTCCAAAAACAAATGTCAACATAAACGTTATGAAGTAAAGTATTTATTTATCGGAGTTTTGTTCATTAACAATTTTTTGGAAAACTTGAGATCTTACCTTTCACTGTAATTCTCTCGGACTCTTAGAACTTCACAATATTGGGTTAAGTATTTTCGTAGATCTCTGATCAAATTCATTATGATCTTTCATTATCCTCACATGAAGTATTGCTTGATTATCTCTGTATATATATATATATATATATATATAGATGCTAACCTTCATGTTATCATGGTGATCGAGAACTTCGATGTATTTTAATCATAATTTCATCAAATCCAAGTTGAGGATGACTCTATGATTCTGGGGATATACATTCATCATAGTATGTACACGTGGGCCTCTTTTACTCTTCTCGACAATCTCCTTCGCTAATAAGGAATTTGGAACATGTAAGGTAATGGACCAAGGTTAATTCATGTTTGAAATCTCTTTTATTTGATTTTTTGATATATCACTCCACACTTATCATATAAAAATTCAATTCCTCTTCATA
This sequence comes from Pinus taeda, assembly GCA_000404065.3. Lineage (NCBI taxonomy): Eukaryota > Viridiplantae > Streptophyta > Pinopsida > Pinales > Pinaceae > Pinus > Pinus taeda. The sequence goes on from APFE030898524.1 coordinate 82,928, forward strand.
TTCATAACTGCTAAATTATTTGGATTTTGAATTGATTTCAATATTTTGGGGTTGATATAAATTTAGAATTAAAAAAAACAAAGAGAACAATCATCACTGCAATTCATAAAGAAGCATATCTTTATTCTCTTTTATGATAGATTTGATTTATTTTAGTTGACTACTTTCTTTAGTTTAGATTTAATAAATGATGATTTTTGGTTAACAAAATTTCAAAAGAATTCAACTCCTTCATGCTTTTAAATCCTAATTAAAAGAAAAAGTTATCTTTCATTGGAGAAGATGATATCTTTCAGGTAAGATTAAATAAAATTCTCCAACGGTAAGTTTCATATGCCCACATTCATTCATTGTCTTAATTTTGGTTTCAGTTTTGTTTTTAATATTTTCTGATCTTAGACTTTGTTTTTGCAACTCTCCATAAAATTTTCACACCTCTACTAGATCAAATTTGGAGCTCATTCTCCTTTGTTTAGGTTGCTTTCAAGTTTTTGGGAGAAGTAGTAACGGGCCTCACCAAATCAGCTAAACTAGGGAGTTTATGAATGTTTACTCTGTTTCTTAAGCATCACTTTTATTAAAAATGGTTGAGATTCTTTTATGCAGGTTTTTCTTTGAAACAAGGAAATTTGCAACATGAAAAGACTTCTCGTTTAAGCTTATTATCTCTTATCACTGCTATTCACCCTTTACATTTCGAGAGCCTCGTTTTTTATAGCTCTGCAACATAAAATTTATTAAAATATCAACATAAGAAGGAACGTACACATTCTTATCTTCTTTTGATTTTTTGTTAAGACATTTCTATAGTTAATCTTATTGAAGTTGGTTCTCTAAATTTGGATCTTTCTTTTAGCTTTAGCTTTCTTCATTATTTAGAGTTTTCTAAGTTCTTTTTCTTATTTATTTTGGAGTTATTTTCCTTTTACTTTCGGTTTTGGTAACTCCACCATAATTTATGTGGAAGGAATTTTTTCACTCAAAAGTAGTTGACATACATGGGAAACCTTTACTCTATCTATTTCAATGAATTTCATTTATCATTAAAGGTATATCTTTATGGAACCATAAAACTCTCTTGCTTTAACTCTTTTTCATGGAGGAACAAACATCATTTCTAAGTGATAGGTTATACTTTTTCAAGGAAAGAACTCATTTGAGTTTAACTCATTGGATCCCATACACCCCTCCACTTTATAAAACCTCGGATTGATAGTCGTGGGAAAAACATTTGGAGTCAAATTATGAAAGTATTGTTTTCATTAACATAAGTCTCTACTACCATCTCACCTCTTTCACTCAAATACATCATAAACTAAAAGCTCGAAAATGTGCTTATCAAAAGGGTGATCAAAAGAGGAAGCATGAGAAATACAAGTAAACCCGTCGGGGCTATGAACGCTCGCTAGCAGCAGGGGTAGGCTTGTATGGCATAAAAGGCAACTTCATCGGGGTACTGTTCAGGTCGTTAGTAGCGAAGTGATGCTAAAGACTATTCATGATAATGGATATATGATTTATAAAAAGACTCCTATCTATACCTCTTCTATTTCTCATATGGGGTAATATTAAAATAAATTTTTCCCATATTTGGATTCATGATTTTTGCTCAAGTCTACTTTTGAGTACTTATCTTTTCAAACTCATATTGCTTTTAATCTATTTTGTGGGACTCGTAGAAATACTTTACTCTTTAATGATTTTGTAGACTCCATTTTTTTAACCTTTGGGTAAATTAAAATTCATTATCTTTAACCAGAGATAACTGGTTCTTCCTAGTGTGTCGTCAATTGTTGTAGGGGAAAACCAATGCCCCCCATTTTTGACTTAATTATTTCAAATAATGGAGACCCTTTCCATTGATTTTTGGCTAAATCACCCTTTTATTATTTTATTTTGGTTAAGTGTACTACAATTTTGCCATTTTTCATTTTTGTTAGATTTCTATTTTGATTGCTTCATTGAATTTGACATTTCACTAGATTTCCATTGATACTTGTTTCATCTCATTTGGTTATATGGTTTGCAAATGGCGCTCATATGAAATTCGATAATTTTCACCATCTGAGTTAAAAAATGTACAAAATGTATATTATTTTATTTTTTGTAATTAAATTAGTAATTCATTGTAAATATCAATCCTTAGTTAATTTTTACTAATTTCTTCATTTTTCACTAACGGTCTTACAAAATCACCCAATGAAATTATAGAACAATTAAAAAAAGTGTTTTCAGGATCTTAGTAATTTATTCTACTTTCTAATTTTAAAAGAAATTACCAAGCTCAAAATTCCAAAGTGGTTATAGTTTATTTCGTAGAATTTTTAATTCCACTCCAAGTGGACCTGCTTCACCTCACCTCCTTCCTTCCAAAATAAAACTTCTGATTTTAGAAGCTCCGAAAAAGAACCTCCGATTTTGAAAGCCTCGATTTAAAATCTCTGATTTTCAAACCTCCAATATCAGAACATCGACGTATCAAAGTTTTTATTTCATGTGCATTTTAAAACTTGTGATATTTCAAAAACCTCCAAACTCAGATTTTAAGTTTTATTCAATTAACTATTTTAGTTTTATTATAGAGTTTGGTTTCCCTTATTACTCCCGCCTCCATCACGATGAGCTCACCTCCTCCCTTATCACTCTACCTCACTAACTCCCTCCTCCTCACCATTTTTAAAAAAGAGGCACATATTGTTTTTGTTTGTTTGAGTTTTGATTAATATGACTTTTATATACATATATGATATTTAATTTATAATATAATTATATTATAATTATAATTTATATAATAATATTTTAATATAAAATATATTAATATTAATATCATATATATATTATTTAATAAATTTTTTAAATTTATTTAAAATTTTAATTAATTTAAGTTTGTTTTATAATTAATTAGATTATTTGTTTATAATTAATTCAATTTTATAATTAAACTTGAATTCGTATTAGTTAAGAAATAATTATAATTTAATTTAAGATTAGATTTTAATTAAAAAAAATTATTTCTAGCCTATGCAACAAATTTTCCAGAATTCTGGCAGTTATGACACCTCAACTTTAGAAGCTCATAAGTTGACTTTTACTTGGCCAAATGAGGCCCAGGGTGACTCGTTGGATAGATAAAATGATGAGGATTTGTTCTGACATACTTGAATAACTATATTTGATTACTTAATTGGTCTAAAGTTTAGCATAAGATCAAGCTCCGAATTTTTAAATTAAATTAATTTTCTGAGTTTAATTTTCTGCATTTTCATTTGCACATAGCTTCTACTGAACACAAATCCATTTAGCTATCTTCTTCTTAACCAATTATATCTTTACAGGAATCAATGAGAAACTTAGATTTCCTTTTATTTATTCATTTAATTAAATTTTGGTTGGAATATATTTTGTGTTGCAGATTTGGTATTTTGGTTGTAATTGAATATTTGACAGGAAAGCATTTGAAGAGATGAGGAAAAGAAGATTTCAATCCATAGGATAGCTCCAACAATAAAAGAAAATGAATTTGGACCAATGAAAATTGTTGGAGCAGAGTTACTCTTCAACAACTCTCCAATTTGGAATTCTTTTTGTAAATTATAAATAGTGGTTTGTAGTATAAGCAAAGTGCTTCTCTCTTCTACAATTTTGTAATTCTTAAAGCACTATTGTAATAGGGATTTCAGGCTGTAGGTAGAGAGAGGGTTAATATGAGACCTGGGGATTATTGAGATATTTCTTTTGCATTTTGAATTATGTATGGAGAGTAGAGCTTGCACCACTGCAACTCTTGTTTTAACAACAGAAGTTCAAGCATTATAAAGGGCTGTTGGAGATCAGAGTCAGAGAAATGGATTCAATAAATTGGTATTTAAAATAGTATTGTTTTAATATTGGTTTCATTTTATAATAATGGAAATGTGTCATTTTCATTCATATTTGTGCAGTATTGTTGATGTGAGGAATTTACCTCAATAATATGTTGTTATTTATCTATGATCTTATGTGCTGAAATCTAATTTATGAGTGACTATTTACTCAAAAATCAATGTTTTAATTCTGATTTAACAAATAATAATATTTTGTGAATTATTTCCTTATATTAATGTTTAATCATTCAAGTTACTGATTTAATAATCATCATCATTTTGTGAACTACTTCTTAAATGCTGTTGATTAATTATTTCTATTAATAGATCTATGAACATAATGTGTTTTGGTATTCATAATATTAGTTAATTGAAGTACTTCATTAGCTTGATATTCATTATAAGCTAGACATATTTAATTCTCAACCATTTAAATATTTTTCTCAATATTGGGTTATATCTTCATCTTCCTAATCGAGATAGGTTTAGGATCTTTTTCATTTTGCTTGTATTCTAGTATTAATTCACATTTAGATTTAATTCTATATTCTTATAAGTCCTCTTATTAAAGAGGAAAAATTGAGTCGTGGCTTGGTTGAGCCCTAGATTAGCTTAAGGATCACTTTCTTTCTTGATCAACAAGAGGGCCGATCTAATGTCTCTTCTCTATTGGTAGGTGAAATTCATATTTTAAGCCAATGGAGATAGATAAAAGGTAATTGGACCTAGTTTAACCAGTTGGAGCAAGCATTTCAACGGAAAATGAGTTGCTCTAAGTTCCCGACTGGGTGGTCTCCCTTATAATGATGTAGGCAGAGATTTTTGAGCCTTCAACATGACTATATCTCAAAGGGTCCCAACAAGTCATTTGGATTTTGTGGTGGTTTTTGTGTGTTGAGTGACTGAGGGTCTTCAGGCTAATTACAAAAAATACTAAGGCCTTAACAGTTATAACATGAACGGGTTGACGACTACTTAAGTGCCGAGAGCTTAACACAAAGTGATGTAGGAGCATCAAGACCATTTTCATTTGTAAATATGTGATAAAAGGGGGGTGTGATAAATTTTAATATTTTGTTATTTTTAATAAAATAGGAAAGTAAGGATTATGTAAATATTCTTTTTCTAAATAAAAAGATATGAGAGAAATAGTTTAGGAGCAAAATTTGGGATAGAATTTCTATGTTTTTTCAGTTAAAATTAGGATAAAATGGGAGAATAAAACTTCATGCTTTAAATCATTATGTAAAAAGGAAAAAGCCTGCTTTTTGTAAGAGATAAGGTCTGAGAAGACCTATCCATTATTATATGTAAATAAAGTGGCAGCAAGCTCTCAGGAGAGAGAGGAGGCGATGTCATAAGTATGATTATGGAAATTCTCTGGCGTTTCTAGCAATGGTTTCTGATAAAATGTTTGTATAATCTATTATCATGGAATTGATAGCCTGGAGACGTTTGACCGTTCTCAGGTTAATAATATTTTACACTTTCAATTATATGCCTTAGGCTTAATATGAAATTTTGAAGTCGCCGTAATGCTTTAGAAATTTTGCAGCGTTTAATATGGATGTGATTAGCTTGTATATGGTATAGCTAACTGAGAATAGAACTAGCAACGGTGTGAATGAGCGTTGCATAAATGGTGGACTTAAATCCCTGTTTGCATGGTCCCCCATGTGAAATCGAGTCTATGAGTGTTTAACGCTGTCATTAAAATGTGTTTGAAGTATTAAATTGGGCGCTGTCTGCGTTAATCTGAATAGTCATAAGATAAGTATCATGCGTAGAATATCTGGCAAGTGAATGCAGGATGGTGCTTCAAACTTTGTTTTGGGATCCAATTAAATACAAATGTAAACTGCAGTTTGATCCTTGAAAGTCTGGTGATAATTTATGGCCTTTCAAATTTCTAGTAATAGCTCAGGCCAAACCCTTGCTTCGGTTTCGGGGATTGATATGTTGAACTGAGCACTCGTCAAGGATCTGAAGGAAAGTCCATTGTGGCATCCACATCCGAAGGGTGTGCTGCTAAAATTACAAGGATAAGTAACGTATATGCGGATTCCCACTCTGAACAACAGGCAAATAGAATAGGAGAATGACATCTGTCAATCTAGTAAGGAAACATCTGAGAATTGTGGGAGAGCCCAGATCTTAAATGCATTGGCGAAGAGGACGATTTTCAAAACTATAAACAATTTGCAGTTTATAAAAATGGCTGGGATGCTAGCCAGGATTATATGAATGGAAAGGAGCCCTTATATATATTTGACGATTGGTTCAATAATGTTAAGCTGTTAAAAAAAAAATAACCCAAGGTGCATTTGTTGTTGAAATTTGATTGTATAAGTAGACCAGACTTTTAATCTATATAGGTGATCATTTGAATATTAATGAAAAGGCACTTGTGTTTCCAAGCTTTGGTTGGAATTTTTTCTTAAACCATTAATGGATGAGATAGCTTCCACAATGGAAAGGACTTGAATTTTCCTAGTGTGAAGTTTGTTAGGCGGCTGTTATGAATCCATAGGCTGATATGCACATGAGTTTAAAGATTCTGGGTATTGCAGGGTTGATCTACATTAGGTGGTATCAGAGCTAGAATGTTCAACTGAAGATATTTGTATTTTTTCTGAATGAGAACATAAGGTTTTGTCGAAAACTAAAGTGTGTTTTTGAAGTGTGATGAATGATTTTTAAATTTAATATGCAAGCATACACAAATGCAGTGAAGAAGATTGCAGAAGTGGAAAGATCTTAAAGGTGAGATGATTTTTTGAGTTGAAATTTATGATTGAAGTTTATGGTTGCAGAGAAGATGATGGCAGTGAACTTGGCATTCAGCTGAAGGCTGGATGGGGAGAATAATTGCAGTGTCCTAAAGAAGAAGGTGAGTTGAAGAGATAGCCTGAAGAGAGCAGAGAGAGTGCTCAAAAGGTTCTAGAGGCAGTGAACCAGTACTTACCAAAAGACTAAGTGAGGAGAGCTTGGTGAGGTAAGTGGCAGCAAGAGAGGTTGCTATTGCAGAGGCTAGTGCAACTCATGGTGAGTGAGAAACTCATGAGGAAGCAGTCTCCCAGAGGCAGAGGGAGTTTTTCTAGAGGAAGAAGAGGTTCAGAGAAATGCCATAGAGAGGAGATGACTGCAGAAGTTCGATAAAGAAAGATTGTAGAAATAAAGGTACAATTGCAGGTACTAGAAGAATGGCTGCAAGAGCACGGAAGTCAGAATAGAAAATGACTCTTTCCACTGAAGGGAAAGAGAGTGATTTTGTGACAATTGCAGAGGAGGTTGAGGCAAATTGTGATTGCCTTGTTGAAAAAGGGACTTAGAGTTCTTGTGCCAGAGATGAAATTTGAAGATTACACATGCAAATCTGATCAAATGGAAGTGCTGAAGGAAGCAATCAAGACTAAAAAGTCTTTCAGTTTTAAAACTGATGAGTTGTGTGTGTTTGCAGGTGCAGAGGAGGTTTCCATTGATGAAACATAAGAGAAGATCATTGATGATTTCTTGAGTTATTGGGCAGATCCAGATGAGATGGATAATGTGAACTCTTGTGTTTGTATAGCTGACAATTGTGATGTGATTACAGGTGTTGAGAAGGATGTGCAATCTTGTGAAACTGTTACAACACAAGAGGAAGTTCTTGTGGATGTTGAGGAAGAGAATCAGTCTGAAGCACAGATAAGGGAAGTAATAGTTGATACTGTTGAACATTTTGTGCAAACTGAAAGTTTATGTATGAATGCAGGTGATGATGATATGCTTTAGCAATGCTACAAAGAAATTGCATTATTATAATATTTGTTGGAGAATCCACAGTATGACAAGGAGATTGCAGAAGAAAGAGTTCAGTGCAGTGAACAAGAGGGAAAGGACATCATGGAAGCAGATGATATGCGAGAAAGACTGGTTGACAGTCTTGAGAATTCTTCAGAGGATTCTTTGGGAAGTTTGGATCAGCATTCTGATGTGCTGATAGTGGAGGAGGATTCAGAACAATGTATTGAAATGCTGGCAAAGGAGTACAAGGCACTGAAGCCTTATATTTTTTATTCTAACAATTGTTTTGTGACTACAGGTTTTATTGAAGATGCTGGAGAAAATCTGTTAGACAAAGAAATTGAAGTGATGAGGCGGATGATGGTGAAAGAATCCCGGAAGAGACCAGCAGCAGTGAAACAAAAGAGAAGCAACAAAAGGAAGACAACAGAAGATTGCGAAAGCACAGCCAGTGGAGCGATGCACCATAAAGTGTGGAAACCTGGAGAAGAACATCGGAAAGAAGCAGTGGCAAGTGGAAAGTTACAACACAAGATATGGGAGCTAGGCATACACAGATCCGAACACATGATCAGGGGATCATGATTAATTTTAAGGTTGGGTGTATGATGCAAGAGCATCAAGACCATTTTCATTTGTAAATATGTGATAAAAGGGGGGTGTGATAAATTTTAATATTTTGTTATTTTTAATAAAATGGGAAAGTAAGGATTATGTAAATATTCTTTTCTAAATAAAAGGATATGAGAGAAATAGTTTAGGAGCAAAATTTGGGATAGAATTTCTATGTTTTTTCAGTTAAAATTAGGATAAGACTGGAGAATAAAGCTTCACGCTTTAGATCGCTATGTAAAAAGGAAAAAGCCTTCTTTTGTAAAAGATAAGAACTGAGAAGGCCTATCCTTAATTATAAATAAAGTGGTAGCACAGCTCTCAAGAGAGAGTGGGAGAGAGTGAGAAAGTGTGAGATTGAGAGTAGGCTTGAACAACAGGGCTGTAAGCCTTCAGCAAATTGTAAGGGCCATAAATGTTGGATATCCGGCCAAAGAAAAGGCTGTAAGTGATCTCTTTTTGTTTATATGAAAACCATGTTTCAGATTTATATATAAACTATTAAGAGCTGTAGTATTGTTTTGGCAATTTGTGAGATAAAGCGTTTTTAGCTGTTTGAAATGCTTGGTCGATATGGTTAAATGTTGATTTGTAAATGTAATGCATAACAAGATCTGCCAAGAGGGCGCAACTCTGTTTTGAATTCAATTAAATACAATTTGAATCGATGTTCGATTCCATTCTTGGCTCTCTGAGAAGATGGGATCGTCGCAGTTGTGATCATGGAAAAAAACTGTGGAAAGATTTATTTCTACTCGTCGAATGTGTGAGATTAGTAGAGTAGTTGGTGACCACATTTATGTAAGAATTCAGGTCAGGAAAAGTACATTGCAATGGAGCGGATGCGCTAAGTTGGCACCCCGATATTATGGACCGTTCCAGATTTTGGCAAGGATTGGGCCAGTGGCTTACCAGCTCGCCCTACCAAGTCACATTCGGGTCCATAATGTTTTTCATGTCTCAGTATTAAAAAAATACATGTATGACCCTAAACATGTGATCCGATGGCAGGAAATTCAGGTAAGAATTAATTTAGATTGACTAGACTAAAAGTTATGATAAAAGAAAAGCTGATTGAAATATTACTGGTTGCAGGTAGAACCGAAAGGAGAAGTCTTGGTCGAGCCACTGAGCATCCTAGACCGGAGAGAAGTGCAGCTGCGAAAACGAGTTATTACCCAAATTAAAGTGCAGTGGCAGCACTTTGGGCCTGATGAGGCCACTTGGGAGGATGAAGAGCTTATTAAAAAGGCTTATCCAGGACTGTTCATAACAAAAGGACATCGGGACAATGTCCAATCTCAGGAGGGGGGAGATGTGATATCCCGAAACATTGTAAATATCCTGCTGTAATTATTTTTTTTACTATATGTATGTACAAAAAAAAAAAACCAAAGACTGATGGTTGATTAAATTAAAATATATATATATATAATATATATATTATATATATATAACTTTCCAGTTATTGACTATGGAATATTTTTGTTAAGGTTCTTTTCTTTTTCTAAAAAGGGAACCTGGCAATTTCCGAGAAGGGAAATTGGCCAACAGGCAGTTGTTGGGTAACAACCCTAACTGCCTCCCCCTAACTGAAAAACACCCAAAGAAAAGAAGGTGAGGAGGGGGAAAAACCGTGCTGAAAGGTCAGACGATAAAAGGAGGATGCTAAGTCTGGTAGAGACCAGATAGCATATGCACCTGGTGTGCAATGCGCTTGCAGAGGTTAGTGACCTTGCAAGATAGCTCGGGGGGAGATACAGTCGAGAAGGACTTGTCTCATGGTTGGGTGGATATAAGACAGATAACGACGTGGAAGCACTATCCAGGAAGGGTATACTGTTCTTCTTGTAAAGGTCAGGTAAGTAATCTCTTTTCGGTTAAACCTGAAGTTCTGTATATGAATATAAACTAAAGTATGTGTAATAATAGGAATTACAGAATTCTATTCATGATTTCTGAGAAACTGTAGGTCGCTGAGCAAAGAGAATAACGCTGGGTATGTACAGAAGGTTAAGAGCTAGAAATTCTTGATATTTCCCGGAAAATTGTGGTAGGAAATAGGACAGAAAGGTCAACAGTATTCGAGGAGGGATTCATGAATCCTGTGGGATGGTATTCCTCACGGTAGTAAAAATGTAAAGTAAACAGAAATTGCTATTATCATAACAATCAACCCGAAAGGTTCAATAAAATGATGATAAAACAAGCTAAACATTAATATGGAAATTCAAATCTGTAAGTGCATTATTGAAAGAGTTAGATAATAAGAGTAAGGCGCCAGGTTGTGGCCGAACTTACTATATATAAATTACTACTAACAATTTCAAATAAACCCTGAAATACGGATGTTGAGCGCTGCCCAACTCCTTAAACTTTCAGAGAGATAGGAAGGCAGTCTTACCGACTCACCTCTAAGAGAAGAATACCCTGTAGGCGTAAAAGCGACCACAAAAGTTCGCACTGTGTGGCGAAAATAAAACAATTCGGTTACTTTAATAAACAAAATTTATCTGTTGGATAACGGAGATCTGCTCCTGTTACAATGGGTTCTTTTTTAAAAGAATTTATAACTGAAATTGAGCCGAACGGTAGATTTCATAGTAATAATCTCAGAAGGCAAGAAAAAAAAGAATCACATTTAGGAAACCAGTTGCTAACCAAACAATTAACGAGTCTCTGATTTCTTTTAACAATAGATATAATCCCTTTGTAATGCAGAAACCTCTATAATCGCGGAATACGCAAAATATAATTGTCAGAAACTCTCAAGATGAAAATGGCAGTGGAAATCTAACAAGTTCCAGAAAAAGCCACAATTCATACGATTTAACCAGAACTGAAATGGAACGAAGAGTTAAATCAGGCAAGACCTGTAAATTACTTACACACATGTTCATTCCAAATTTATAATCAGTACCATAACAGTCGAGAAGAGAAGTAATTGTTGTATGAACAGAGGCATAAACATATTCTTTAACAGTAACTAATATTGAGCCATAGCTGAAAGTAGTTAAACAATAAATCGTTCAAGTGTATCCCAGTCTCTACAAAAGTACAATGCTAAACAGCGAAATGATATGGCAATAAACAGATCAAAGTGCTAGAATAATATAGTATCTTTCAGATATGGCGGAACACTGAATCCTTAAGAGCAGCCAAACCCTGGATATATGGCAAAAAACAATTTCATTACAAGTTTAAGACAATAGGGGAAGTTACTCTCAGCGGTCTCAAACAAGACCGCCGAGAGCCCCTAGTTCCTTGTTTAAAAGAAATAAATAAACAAAAAGAGACGGTACTCTTATCATTCAGGCTTACGCCTTTAGCTTGAAATAGTTAATAAGAACAAGACCTAAATACCCAATAAAATTATGGAACCCTTCCTTCGATTTGGAGTTCATCCTGGCAAAACGCTTACCCGAGTAAGAGTGAGCAGCTCGACTGCATGTAGAAGTTGCCTGAGAGAAGACACCCAGAACCACTGCATCCCCTCCACTCCTGCAACAAGTTTGTAGAGATTAGCATGGAAATTGAAGGGAAATGAACGAAATATTGTTTCCAATCGTGAAGAGAATCATAAAAACAAAAAAATAACCTTGTAGCAGATGGAGCTACACAAATGTCGAAAGTCTGTGCCACATCGTGCCTCCAAAGTCTTAGCTCAGCCACCAGAAGCAGTATCGGAATAGAGGAGACGCCACAGAGTAGAGACAAACGCCAAAGGCCAAGAAAGAATGAACCTTTCCCCTCGAAGAGGCGGTGTATACTCTCCTCGCCACAATTGAACGATTGGATTAGCATCGTTCTTCTCCACCGTCGATGGGCTGGATAATCCCAAGGCCACGGGTTCCGAGGATTCCCCTGCCACGCCACATCAAGTCGGACGGGTAGTGATCGATATAAAAGAAATCAATGTAAACCGGATAACCATGCAATCTCTATAGTGTAGAAGGACGGTGCGATGTGATATAAAAAGAAACTCAATGTAACCGAACATCCATGTAATAGTTACGGTGCAGGAGGCATTTAACACTGGAGTAAATTTGTGACAGATCATTAAGGATTGCGCGTCGAAACTAGAGTGGAATATGAACTCGTGCCAAGGTTGACACATCAGCTATAAATCTAGATGGGTTATCGACCAATGGTTGCGAATAAAGTAACATTTAAATCATTCGTACTTCTTGCTTATTACCAATATTACTATGTAAAAACAAATTATGGGTAGGAACGTTACATATGTCCAGATGCGGTCATTCCTATTTCTGGGCTTGAGTTGCAGTGATGGCTCTGGAGCTTGCGAGCAGGCCTCGAATTGGAATTTGACGTCATGTTGAATGTATTTTAGTTTTTTAAGCAATTTACTATAGATATA
>APFE030898524.1:95824-119604 GCA_000404065.3 Pinus taeda
ATATATAAAATAATTGTGACAAGTGAAAATAAAATTACACCCTTCAATTTTAATGGTTGGTTGTAAATATGTAGGTTAAATTGAGTTGATTTTGAATGAAACAATCTTAGTTCGATTCTAAGGAGTCAGTTTATGAGCATATGTAATAGTATATTCTTATCATTAATATAACTAGTATTTTTTTCAAGAGAATGGCGTATGAATTAGAGAACACGCATGTTGAACACAATTTGCCCATTTGATTACCAAAGAGGGGTTCTTATACATAATGAAGAAGCTTCTTGATCACCTACAATATTAGTAGCGATGGCTTCTTTAAGAAGCTAAAGAAATCTCTAGAAACTCCGAGACAATTGAGCATTTAATGTGATAGGTATTGGAATTATTGTTTATCCAACACTCCCCTTTATTCCAACCATATGACAAACACACAAAATACACTATAGCACAATACATAAGACACAAACATACTCTTAATTGACATGCATGCTAGTCTAAGTCTCATCTAGGCTTACAACATAGTCTGGATTTTCTACAACACATAATTTACTTCTACAAAACTCAAATTTGTCCTTCCTAAGAGGCTTAGTGAATATGTCAGCTACATTCTCATTTGTATTACAATATATTAAGTCAATTTCCTTTTATTGGACCTTTTCTCTTACAAAATGATATTGTGTGTCTATATGCTTTGACCTTACATGACATACATAATTGTTCGCCAATTTGATGGTGCTTTAATTATCACATCTAATCACTGTATATTCTTGTTGACTTTAACCAACATCTTCAAGTATCCTTCTAAGACATATGGCTTCACATGTGGCACTACATAATGCTTTATACGCTACTTCAATTGATGACAAGGAAATTGTTGGTTGTTTCTTACTGCTCCATGATATAGCTCCTAATCCTATATTGAACACGTATCCAGTGGTGTATTTCCTGTCATATGGATTTCCGGCCCAGTCAGAATCACAATAACCTATCAATTCAACATTACAGTCATTAGTATATTCAATACCAAAATTGATAGTTCCCTTTAAATATCGAAGGCCCCTTTTTTGTAGCTATCCAATGGCTTTCATGAGGCTTAGCCATGAATTGACAAAGTATGCTTACTACATCAACAATGTATGGTCGGTGGTAGTGAGATAATTCAAACTTCTCACTAATTGTCGATACAATGTTTCATTCACCTCCTTTGTTCCATCATCATTTCTCAACTTGATATTTTGTTCTAATGGAGTACTCACTACTTTACATACTTTCGTATGAAATCTCTTTATTACCTCATTTATATATTTCCTTTGTGTGATTAAAGTCCTTCCATCATCTCTCCATACTTCAAGACCTAGACAATAGTGCATCTGTCCAAGATCCTTCATTTCATATTCTTGTGATAACTTCCCTTTTATATTTTTAATCAATTTATCATCGCTCCCTGTAATTATTAGATCATCAACATATATAGAGATTAATACTATACTTCCAATTTTATCTGACTTGACATACAAATTGCTATCATTTTTTCTTCTATTAAATCTCTGCCGAAACAAGAATTTGTCAATTTTCTCATAGCAAGATCTAGGTGCCTTTTTAACCCATATAAGGCCTTTTTTAACTTGCATAAAAGATGTTCTTGTCCCTTCTTTACAAATCCTTTTGGTTGAACAAGATAAATTTCCTCTTTTAAGTCCCCATTTAGAAAAGTTGACTTCACATCTAAATGGTGTAACTTCGAATAATATTTAGTGGCCAATGCTATCATTATTCTAATTGTATTCATTTTTGCAACTGGAGAAAAGGTATCTTCATAATGTATACCTTGCTTTTGTGAGTAACCTTTTGCAACCAATCTTGCCTTATATTTGTCTATGCTACCATATGCATTAAATTTTGTCCTGTACAACCATTTTGATCCTATAGGAACTTTATTTTCAGGTTATTATGTTAATTCCCAAGTTTCATTTTTCATTATAGAGTCATATTCTTCTTTCATAGGTTCCATCCACTATTTATGACTTTTAGCTTGTTCATAGTTTAAAAGCTCAAAAATTGTCATTACTTAAGACATTAAAACATAATTTGTATTCCTAATAGGGGTTTTAGTTTGACGTGTTGACCTTCTTAGAGGTTCATTACACTGTGGAGTACCTTATCCTCTTCTTCTTCTCTGTGGAGTGCCTTCATCACTTCTTTGTGGACTTTGACTTCTTGACATGTCTTCTGGAATGTCCATGCTTTCTTGAGATTCCACAACCTCTTCTTCCTTAAAGCTTTCATAAGGAGGCTACCATACATTATGTTCATCTTCTTTTTTGTTTATCTACATGCTCATGAAATATAACATCTCTACTTGCAAAGACCTTGTGAGTACTTGGATCATACATTTTATATGCTTTTTTATCAGTACAATATCCAATAAAAATGCATTTGATAGCTTTAGCATCTAATTTTCTCCTATCCTCTTTAGGAATATGAGAAAAGGCCTTGCATACAAATATCCTTAAATGACTAACTTTAGGTTTAAAACCATAAAATGCTTCCATTGATGTTTTGTGCTCTAGATACTTTGTAAGGCTTCTATTTTTGAGGTATATAGTTGTATTAATGGCTTCAACCCAAAATCTATTAGAAATTCCTTTACTTTTTAACATACTACGAGCACATTAAACTAATGTTCTATTATTTCTCTCAACTAATCCTTTTTGTTAAGGTGTATGTGGTACTGTAAATTGTTGCATAATTCCATTTTTCTTGCAGTATTTGAAAAAAACTCTTGGAGTGTATTCACCACCTTTATCTGATCTTGAATTCTTTAAATTATTCAAACACATCACTTTTGTTTCTTATAAAGTACACCCAGGTGTATCTAGTGCTCTCATCAATAAATATAAGAAAGTAATATGTTCCACCAAGTGACTTATTTTGAATTGGACTGCATGCATCAGTATGCACTAGTTCTAGTATTCCACGTTTTCTTCTATTTTCATGCACAAGAAATTCTACCCTATGTTTTTCTCTTAGTGCACAACATTCACAATCAAAGTGTTCACCCTTAATATTTGGAAGGACTTCTTTCATCAATTTTTTTTTGTAGTAAAATTAGGTCATTATGATTTAAGTGTCCATACCTTTGATGCCAAAGCTCTATATTTGACATGCCTGTTGATGCCAAAGGTTGATTCCCATTCTTCATTACATCCAACTTGTATAATCCTCCAACTCTCATTCCTTTTGCAACAACCTTGTAGTTGTCTTGCACATTCTTTACTAAACAATGTGATTTCACAAATTGAACTTTTAAATGTTGATCTGTAATAATAGAGACTGAAATTAAGTTCTTCTTTAATCCTTGAACATACACCGCATTTTGAATTTGTTTTTTTTGCCCATTAGGCATCATAACACTTATGTCACCATATCCTTTAATTTCATGTGATCTATTCTCTTCTAAATAGATGTGTGTGCCATTAATAACTTTATGATAAGTATCAAACCAATCTCTTTTGCATGACATGTGGATTGATGCACCCAAATCTATAAATCGAGCATTATCATCATCAATTTTTGCAGATAAAGCAGCATTGGACACAAATAATTTAAGATTTCTAAAATCATGACTAATTGCTTCATCTCTATCAACATAATTTCATGAATGCCTTCTTTGTTGAAATTTATTAGACCTTCTTTTCATGCAATTCTTAGCAAAATGACTAGCTTTTCCACAGTAATAACACACATCATCTCTACTTGATTTTCCATTTGTCCTTGGCAAAGGTGTACCTTGAAATGATTTTACCTATGGCTTTTTGCCTTTATTTTTCTATCACTGTTTGCCATTGAAGGACTGCTTCCCTTTAGCCATGAATGCTAAATCTTAATTGTGAGGTTTTTGTTTAAGACTTCTTCTCCGCTCTTCTTCCTACATAAGTATACCTGCCAACTCATCAAATGCAGGAACCTTCTCTCTAGTTGAAAGACCGGTGATAAACATTTGATATTCATCAAGCATTCCATTTAATGTCATAGTAACCAAGTCTGTACTAGTATTGTTTCACCAATGTCCCCTAATTTATCCTTTAGATCCTTAATTCTAGAAATAAAATGACTGACACTTTCATTTTCTTCCATCTTAATTGAAAAAAGCTTACTCTTTAAATATAATATTCGATTTGTAGTCTTCATCTCATACAAATTTTTGAGAGTGTCCTATGTATCCTTGGATGTTTTGCACTCTCTAATGTGTGGAATAATGTTGTCCTTAATGGACATCCGCAAAAGAACCTTCACTTTGTTTTCTCGTCACTCCTAATCTTGAATTGCAGCATTTGTGGCTTGAGGGTGCACCGGCTTGACTTCAGCCCCAAACACAATCGCCCATATATTGTAGCCTTCCATCAAAATCTATAACTTAAACTTCCAATTTGCATAGTTTTCACCATCTAGCTTATTAGAGTCAGATAAATAATATTTTACCAATATATTAGCCATGATATTAATCTTATGAATCCTCCAATTACTAAGTACCAATAACTTTAATGAATCCTTAATCACAAATATAATTCCTTAAACACAAGTCATAAAGTTATATTAAACTTCACAACTCAAAAATATTATTGAACAGTATGTCTTCCTCCTCCTTTTAAGAAGTTATATATATATAATATATATTTTAAAGTTATATATATATATATATATATTCCATAATCACCAATTTCATCATCTAGCCTTCAATATTTTAAGAGTCTTTCTAAAATAACAAGGCTAATTTACAAAAAAAAGGTTAAGAGGCCAATCATTAATCAACACCCCGCAACACTTTTCACTTAGTTGAAATTTAACAAATTTATTTTTACGACCAAAATTCACTTTGTACTAAGTTGGAAAGTTCCTTTGTGTGATTAAAGTCCTTCCATCATCTCTCCATACTTCAAGACCTAGACAATAGTGCATCTGTCCAAGATCCTTCATTTCATATTCTTGTGATAACTTCCCTTTTATATTTTTAATCAATTTATCATCGCTCCCTGTAATTATTAGATCATCAACATATATAGAGATGAATACTATATTTCCAATTTTATCTGACTTGACATACAAATTGCTATCATTTTTTCTTCTATTAAATCTCTGCCGAAACAAGAATTTGTCAATTTTCTCATAGCAAGATCTAGGTGCCTTTTTAACCCATATAAGGCCTTTTTTAACTTGCATAAAAGATGTTCTTGTCCCTTCTTTACAAATCCTTTTGGTTGAACAAGATAAATTTCCTCTTTTAAGTCCCCATTTAGAAAAGTTGACTTCACATCTAAATGGTGTAACTTCGAATAGTATTTAGTGGCCAATGCTATCATTATTCTAATTGTATTCATTTTTGCAACTGGAGAAAAGGTATCTTCATAATGTATACCTTGCTTTTGTGAGTAACCTTTTGCAACCAATCTTGCCTTATATTTGTCTATGCTACCATATGCATTAAATTTTGTCCTGTACAACCATTTTGATCCTATAGGAACTTTATTTTCAGGTTATTATGTTAATTTCCAAGTTTCATTTTTCATTATAGAGTCATATTCTTCTTTCATAGGTTCCATCCACTATTTATGACTTTTAGCTTGTTCATAGTTTAAAAGCTCAAAAATTGTCATTACTTAAGACATTAAAACATAATTTGTATTCCTAATAGGGGTTTTAGTTTGACGTGTTGACCTTCTTAGAGGTTCATTACACTGTGGAGTACCTTATCCTCTTCTTCTTCTCTGTGGAGTGCCTTCATCACTTCTTTGTGGACTTTGACTTCTTGACATGTCTTCTGGAATTTCCATGCTTTCTTGAGATTCCACAACCTCTTCTTCCTTAAAGCTTTCATAAGGAGGCTACCATACATTATGTTCATCTTCTTTTTTGTTTATCTACATGCTCATGAAATATAACATCTCTACTTGCAAAGACCTTGTGAGTACTTGGATCATACATTTTATATGCTTTTTTATCAGTACAATATCCAATAAAAATGCATTTGATAGCTTTAGCATCTAATTTTCTCCTATCCTCTTTAGGAATATGAGAAAAGGCCTTGCATCCAAATATCCTTAAATGACTAACTTTAGGTTTAAAACCATAAAATGCTTCCATTGATGTTTTGTGCTCTACATACATTGTAAGGCTTCTATTTTTGAGGTATATAGTTGTATTAATGGCTTCAACCCAAAATCTATTAGAAAGTCCTTTACTTTTTAACATACTACGAGCACATTAAACTAATGTTCTATTATTTCTCTCAACTAATCCTTTTTGTTAAGGTGTATGTGGTACTGTAAATTGTTGCATAATTCCATTTTTCTTGCAGTATTTGAAAAAAAATCTTGGAGTGTATTCACCACCTTTATCTGATCTTGAATTCTTTAAATTATTCAAACACATCACTTTTGTTTCTTATAAAGTACACCCAGGTGTATCTAGTGCTCTCATCAATAAATATAAGAAAGTAATATGTTCCACCAAGTGACTTATTTTGCATTGGACTGCATGCATCAGTATGCACTAGTTCCAGTATTCCACGTTTTCTTCTATTTTCATGCACAAGAAATTCTACCCTATGTTTTTTTCTTAGTGCACAACCTTCACATTCAAAGTGTTCACCCTTAATATTTGGAAGGACTTCTTTCATCAATTTATTTTGTAGTAAAATTAGGTCATTATGATTTAAGTGTCCATACCTTTGATGCCAAAGCTCTATATTTGACATGCATGTTGATGCCAAAGGTTGATTCCCATTCTTCATTACATCCAACTTGTATAATCCTCCAACTCTCATTCCTTTTGCAACAACCTTGTAGTTGTCTTGCACATTCTTTACCAAACAATGTGATTTCACAAATTAAACTTTGAAATGTTGATCTGTAATAATAGAGACTCAAATTAAGTTCTTCTTTAATCCTTGAACATACACCGCATTTTGAATTTGTTTTTTTTGCCCATTAGGCATCATAACACTTATGTCACCATATCCTTTAATTTCATGTGATCTATTATCTTCTAAATAGATGTGTGTGCCATTAATAACTTTATGATAAGTATCAAACCAATCTCTTTTGCATGACATGTGGACTGATGCACCCAAATCTATAAATCGAGCATTATCATCATCAATTTTTGCAGATAAAGCAGCATTGGACACAAATAATTTAAGATTTCTAAAATCATGACTAATTGCTTCATCTCTATCAACATAATTTCATGAATGCCTTCTTTGTTTAAATTGATTAGACCTTTTCATGCAATTCTTAGCAAAATGACTAGGTTTTCCACAGTAATAACACACATCATCTCTACTTGATTTTCCATTTGTCCTTGGCAAAGGTGTACCTTGAAATGATTTTACCTATGGCTTTTTGCCTTTATTTTTCTATCACTGTTTGCCATTGAAGGACTGCTTCCCTTTAGCCATGAATGCTAAATCTTAATTGGGAGGTTTTTGTTTAAGACTTCTTCTCCGCTCTTCTTCCTACATAAGTATACCTGCCAACTCATCAAACGCAGGAACCTTCTCTCTAGTTGAAAGACCGGTGATAAACATTTGATATTCATCAAGCATTCCATTTAATGTCATAGTAACCAAGTCTGTACTAGTATTGTTTCACCAATGTCCCCTAATTTATCCTTTAGATCCTTAATTCTAGAAATAAAATGACTGACACTTTCATTTTCTTCCATCTTAATTGAAAAAAGCTTACTCTTTAAATATAATATTCGATTTGTAGTCTTCATCTCATACAAATTTTTGAGAGTGTCCTATGTATCCTTGGATGTTTTGCACTCTCTAATGTGTGGAATAATGTTGTCCTTAATGGACATCCGCAAAAGAACCTTCACTTTGTTTTCTCGTCACTCCTAATCTTGAATTGCAGCATTTGTGGCTTGAGGGGGCATCGGCTTGACTTCAGCCCCAAACACAATCGCCCATATATTGTAGCCTTCCATCAAAATCTATAACTTAAACTTCCAATTTGCATAGTTTTCACCATCTAGCTTGTTAGAGTCAGATAAATAATATTTTACCAATATATTAGCCATGATACTAATCTTATGAATCCTCCAATTACTAAGTACCAATAACTTTAATGAATCCTTAATCACAAATATAATTCCTTAAACACAAGTCATAAAGTTATATTAAACTTCACAACTCAAAAATATTATTGAACAATATGTCTTCCTCCTCCTTTTTAAAGTTATATATTATATATTATATATAGTATATATATATATATATATATATTCCATAATCACCAATTTCATCATCTAGCCTTCAATATTTTAAGAGTCTTTCTAAAATAACAAGGCTAATTTACAAAAAAAAGGTTAAGAGGCCAATCATTAATCAACACCCCGCAACACTTTTCACTTAGTTGAAATTTAACAAATTTATTTTTACGACCAAAATTCACTTTTTACTAAGTTGGAAAGTTCCAAGAACTTAAAACCCAAACAAAAGAACCGCCACAAACTATTCTTCACTTAGAACAACTATTTTCACCTTAAATAACCCCAATTTGTAAAATATGCCCATTTAAAACTTCATTTTAAAATGCTCACCAAAGGCAAATAAGAAGTTTTACACACTGAAAACTTCATTTCACAGTGCCCACCAAACTCACTATCAAGAATACCAAAAAATGATGTCAAGAATACCAAAAAATGATGTTTTGTTCACCAAAAATATTGCACCCAGTGTTAGCCAAAGCTTTCCCACTTGTCCTTGCACACATAAAACGATAATTCCAGAGATAGAATGAAAAAAAAAACTTTTCCCAAACTTTGAAATATTCTCCACAAAAAAAAAAAACTGAGCAAATAAAAAAATCTCTTGTACCAAAAGCTCACCCCACTAGCTTGTCTTCGGAGCTTCGAAAAATTCTTATAAATCTTTGGCTCAGTTTCTCTGACAGTAGAAGACTCCCTTCGAGGAGCCTCACAAACCAGGGACCAATGTTGCCTCCCTGATCGTCCTCAGCACGACCTCCCTGATCGTCCTCAACACGAGTAGATTTCTCCACACTACCCTGATCGTCCTAAGCATGAGCAGATTTCTCCATACCATCTGCACACAAAGATTTCTCCATACTATATGCACACAAAGACTACACAATGACTACACAATTGTTTCTTCCACAGTGGTTGCACACAACATGCTAAACACTCAACCTCACGCCACTAAGTTCTCCACCAAAGCTTAATTAATTTGTTGCACACAGACACTATGCAACACCCTTAGATATCTCACACTCTGATCGCTCACAGAGAACACACACTCACACTCTCACCTCACTCTGTAACCAAATCAGAGAACACACATTGGTGGGCTGGTTGCAGGTGTTAAGGATATTCGTTCAAAACTAGAAACTATTTCTTCAAGTTCAGGTGGAAATTCTTCTTGGGTTTCCTTTGGAGTATCAGTCATCAACCTCCAAATTTAGTTATTCTATTAAAATAGCAGAACAATTAAATTTACCTAATATATGGCAAACCTTATAATTTTCCACAGAACCAAAAGTAAACAAAACTACAGTTTATAACCTTGTCGCGTCCGTCATTCCACAAACCTTTAGCGCGTTAATTCTCCACCATCGATCTCATTCCTTTATCCGACAATTATCGCTTCATCTACTCACCAAATACTTCGGATGATCTCTAGCATTGATCAATTCAACTTGATCCAATGGTTGTGGCGTAATATCGTGTGGAATCTTGTACGATGTATAACGAGCCAAGAGCATGTGAGAAAATCATTTTTCTCGTTCTACGTGTCGGCCGCTAAGTGTAATCGCATGAAATTTCATAATACAACTTACCACCTTGAGACCATGCGAGAAACAACTTTCACCTACGAAGACTGCTTTTCTATTAAGACTAACGCTTGTGCTTGTTGGCATGCGATAACCATTAGATCTATTGGATCTGTCGATCTTCTACCGAATAGATCATTGATCCATCCTTTGATTAATGATGATTTGTTAGTGCATTCAATCTTGTACACCTTCAACCGCGATCAACGAATTAAAACCTCAAACATCAGACTCCACTACAGGTTTTATTTCGCACACAAATTCCTGTATTTAACAGAGATTCAGCCTACGATTTAAGGAATCAACGAAACCAAATCACATAAGAAAATGTCACGCAGAAACAAGTTTTTAACACAAAACTCCTTTCATTCATAACAATATTTACATATCCATTCAGAACATCTCGTGCTCTGATTTATTCTCACCACTACTTAGCTCTCTCTAACACTTTCTAACTTTGCCTAACACTCTGTAACACTCTCCTCTCCAGCTTACATTTATAACATAATTACATAATTATGGATTATACTCAATCCATGATATTTTCCATATTCACTCCACTAATTCCTATTCAAGGATCTCGTAATCCCTAAGATCTCTATGAGATTACCCATATCAATTATCCCTGATATTCTCACATAGTTAAGAATATTTCACAACTGAAAACCTCACACATAGATTTCTCACTCAATTTATTAAAAATATACAAATAAATTAAAACATCACACCCCCTACTCAACCAAATATACAATGATTTCCTGAAGCAAGATGCTCTTGCATCAGACTCCCGATGTAGAAAAGAAAATTTCATAGACTCCTGTCTATGAGGTCTGTCACCTTTCTGTAGTAATGTGACAGCTACAAGTCTGAATGACTTGCTACCTCAAGGATTCCAAACTCTGTTTTGTTGATGGTCCTTCAAAGGAATAACTTCATCATGTAGTCTGGCATTAAATTCGCAGAATAATATCTTCAGAGAATGATTACACATGATTCTCGACTTTCCATACCTCATCATCCTCTATTCTGGAAATATAGACTCATGAACTACATGTGGAAACTTGAATACCCATTTTCCTGGTTTCCAAATTTTGAATGAGTCTCGAACTGGTTCACCATTTGCACCTATAACTTTGCCAGGTAAATTTGTCACGTTGAGATTAGTAAGAACTAAATCTGAAAGTTCTCCATCATCATCACTCGAACTGTCAACAAATTCTGTATATCAGTAAAGTAATTTTCTCCACCATGTTCTAGAAGTAATTCCTCTTTGTTAATTACATCAACGCAATTGATGTTCTCTATGGTGTCTTTTCCTCCTTTTGTTATAGTTTCTCTGGTCTCAACTTCTTTCGCTTCTGTCTCTTTAGATACTATTTCCTTCTCTGCAAACTCAACTTCAAGGAATGAAAAACAATCATCTCAATTTCCTTTAGGTTCACAAAAGACTTCTTGGTCGTAACAATGGTCATTAGTTGTCTCTATAGCAACAAATTCCTTATTTAGTGCCATACCCATATTCACAGACAAACTATCAGTTTTAAAAATACCAAACCTTTCGGTCTCTTTTGATGCTTCAAGCACCAAATTCCCACCATGGAATTTATGAGTTTCAACAAATCCTCTTTGTTGTGACTCAATTCCTATGAGTCTCTCCTTCTCCAACAAAGAAATATGTATTTGTTCAAGTTTGTTCATCAACATAGCATTCCATTTCTGTTGCAAGAGATTCCACTTGACCTGTTTCCTTATTCTCCATCCATGTCTTCGGTCTTCATTCTCTTTCTCTTGAAACCATTCCTGTAGTATATTCAACTCTGCTCTCATCACTGTAATACTTATCCTACGCTCTTCATGACTCATCTGACATTTATTTGAACCTTTCTGAAGTTTCTCCATGTTCATTTTCACTAATTCTTCAAACTCAAATAAAAGAAAATAGTTACCTCAATCAAATTCTAAAAATGACTCCTTTGTTTTTCCCTGTGCTTCCATTGCGCCTTTGATTTTCATTGTCATATGCTTTCTTGTCTTTCTAATAACTTTAACTTGTAAGCGGAAATCAACCTCTGCAATAACAAGTCCCCCTGCTACATGATACCTCACTAAGCTTTCCTCCTCTAAGCTCAGTCTTTTGGCATCTCTTTAGCTTTCTCCTCTAGAACCATATGAGCACTCCTTACTCTAGGCCGCTGCAAATCTTCTCGTCTTTTTCTACTGTTACTCTGCACAAAATTATAGAGACTGACGCTGACAAGTTTGCAATATAATCATACTTCACGTAGATTATTCATCTGCTCTGATACCACTTGATGGGTTGGTTGCAGGTGTTAAGGATAAACGTTCAAAACTAGAAACAATTTCTTCAAGTTCAGGTGGAACTTCTTCTCAAGTTTCCTTTGGAGTATCAGTCATCAACCTCCAAATTTAGTTATTCTACTAAAATAGCAGAACTATTAAATTTACCCAATATATGGAAAACCTTCTAATTTTCCACGGAACCAAAAGTAAATAAAACTGCAGTTTATAACCTTGTCGCATCTGTCATTCCACAAACCTTTAGCGCGTTAACTTTGTCGTTGATCTCATTCCTCAATCTGATGATTATCACTTCGTCCGCTCACCAAATAGTCCAGACGATCTCCACTGTTGATCAATTCCGCTTGATCCAACGATTGTCGCGTAATCTCGCGTGGAATCTTGTGCGATGTATAATGAGCCGAGAGCATGCGAGAAAAACAATTTTCCCGTGCTATGTGTTGGCTACTAAGTGTAATTGCGTGAAATTTTAGAATACAACTTACCACCCTAAGACCATGCGAGAAACAGCTTTCACCTACGAAGACTGCTTTTTTATTCTGACTAACGCCTATGCTTGTTGGCACGCAATAACCGTTAGATCTATTGGATATGTCGATCTTCTACCGAATAGATCATCATTGATCCATCCTGTGATCAATGATGATTTGTTAGTGCATTCAATCTTGTATTCTTTCAACCGCGATCAATGAATTAAAACCTCAAACCTCAGACTCCACTACAGGTTTTAATTTTGCACACAAATTCCTGTATTTAACAATGATTCAGCGTACGATTTAAGGAATCAACGAAACCAAATCACATAAGAAAATATCACGCAGAAACAAGTTTTTAACACAAAACTCCTTTCATTCATAACAATGTTTACATATCCATTCAGAACATCTCGTGCTTTGATTTATTCTCACCACTACTTAGCTCTCTCTAACACTTTCTAACTCTTCCTAACACTTTGTAACACTCTCCGCACCCGCTTACATTTATAACGTAATTACATCGTTATGGATTATACTAAATCCATGATATTTTCCATAATTCACTCAACTAAATTCCTAATCAAGGATCTCATAATCCCTAAAACCTCTACGAGATTATCCATATCAATTATCCGTGAGATTACCCATATGAATTATCACACATACAGAACACAACTTGGTCATTTGATTACCAAATAAAGGTTTTTATACATAGTAAAGAAGAAGAATCTCTAGAAACTCAGACAGTTGAGCATTTAATGTAATAAGTGTTGAAATTACCGTTTATCCAACATTATGACCCAGCATGTTCTTTCAAGATGTGTCGATCAATTACCTCAAATTATCAAATTATTACCAAAAAGCTTGATCAAATTTCTTACAAGTTACTTAGATATTAATGACAATCCTCTTTCAATTCTCTTTAGGATAAATCCACTATAATGTTCTTGATAATTTTGCTTTCAAGATTTGTTAATCAATTGGCTCAAATTTTGTTAATTAATTATTCAAATTAATTAACTCAAATTTTATTGATCAATTGTCTCAAATTATTACAAAAAAAACCAACAAAATTCAAATTATTACCAAAAAACCAACAAAATTTTTAAATGTTATTTAAATATTAATAATAAAAATCAATTTATTTTGGAATAGTTTAATTCTCTCCAATATAATTGTCATCTCTTTAATTGCTCTCCATAAAATTTGAAACTTTTGGAAGTCATCACACAAACTAAAGCCTATCTCTATCTCTCATAAGTATAATTACAATTATATTATATATGGAAGTTATTGCGTGCAATTTAATATAACAATAAAAAAAAAATAAAAAATTCATAAATGTGCATAAAACTTAAATCTACATATCCGTGGTTAAATTTTCCCTTAACGCCTAGAAGAAATTTGAAATTCCAGCTCTGCTTGCTGGTCAACGATGGTTCTTAGAGCGCGTGGAAATATCTTCCTACGAGACCTTTATTTCTGCAATTTGAAATTCCATCCCTACTTTCTAGTCAACGATGGTTCTGAGATCGCGTGGAATTATCGTCCTATGAAACTTTTATTACTTCAAAAAATTAACGATGGGCCTGGACTTTATTTCTGAAAAATAGTGTACGTCGGTGCAATAATGTGCATAAAACTTAAATCTACATAACCGTGCTTAAATTTTCCCTGAACGGGTAGAAGAAATTTGAGATTCCAGCCCTGCTTGCTGGTCAACGATGGTTCTTAGAGCGCGTGGATTTATCGTCCGACGACACCTTTATTTCTGCAATTTGAAATTCCAGCCCCGCAATTATGGTCCTATGAAACCTTTATTTCTGCAATTATGGTCCTATGAAACCTTTATTACTTCAAAATAGTCAAGGAGGGCGTGGAATTATAGGGCTTTATTTCTGCAAAACACTGTACGTCGTTGCAATTGGTCAAATTGGAACTTAGTATCAACAGTCATTGGTCAGCGAAGAAATTAATTTTGCGGCCACTTCATTCCGTTTCAGTACTTCACACGCAGCGATGGCTACTGGAATTATCCATCGCGACTCGCGATAAAACTTAGAAGGCGTGGAATTATCGCCCTTCAAAACCTTATTTCTGCAAATATTGTATGTTTGAGCTAAATGTACAGTTGCCAAAGCGGACTCAACTTTATTGTTTTATTATTATCCATGACTAGAAGGCGTGGAATTATCGCCCTAAATGTTTGAGCTAAATGTACAGTTGGCAAAACGGACTCAACTTTATTGTTTTATTATTATCCAGAGTCCATGGTGGGTGGAATTATCTGGAAACAAAAATGAATCACCTAATTTTCAGAAGAGAATTTGCCGTGTTAGTGATACAAATTGTGGCGGGTTTAATTATAATTGATATTTCTTTTTAAAAATAAAAGAAAGTCAATCTCTCTGGAATCTAAACATAAAATGATGTGAAATATAGACATCAAACGATGAAATATCATTGAACATAAAATATCATTTGGATGAAAGTAAATATAAAAATAGAAATATTTTATAATAAGTTTAGATGGCCAAAGTGTTGATTTTATATCAAATTCAAACAACATACACTATATGCTAGGAAAAGTAGTAGTACAATTTAATTAAGTGGAATAAATGGTCATGGTTTATGAGGTTCATAAACATCAATTCAAATATTGTACAGTGAATAAAGAAAATCATATTTATCCATGACTAAACTTCTTAAAATTATGTTGGAAACCATATATTTGTGACTATAAAATATTTTCCTTTAGATCTGTACAAAGCCTTATGTAACATTCATAAGTATAGGGAAACAACTAATATGTCTTTAGCCAATGAATATATTATCCATGTGACAATATCACATGTGGAAAAAAGTCCTTATTAGGAGCAAAAATAGTTTATCTAGAAAAATTGAAGGCAGAATATGATTTTACTTCTTTTTATTTTATTTTGGTGGATGAAAAGATTGAGAAAACAATGGAGCAACACCTTATTGTATATATCACATATTTAATGGATGGAGAAAGAGTTCCACTTTAAAATTTATTTGTCTTTTGAAAATCAAGGCTAGTACTTCACTATCAATGTATGAATCCTTATTGTGATTATTATCATAAATAGATTTATGAAAATATATAATGGTAGGATTTGGGTTAGATGGAGCTTCATTTATGAGAGATATTCATGAAGGTTTGACCTCTAAGTTGTTGTGAGAAGTATCTCATTTGTTATGCATTCATTCTATAGCACATTATGAGGCACTAGCTATATTTTAAATTATGTTTCGAAGTTTAATTATAGTGATAAATTGGTGAATAAAATATATTTTTGATTGGGAAAATACGCAAAAAAAAAAAACATGGAAAATTTAATTGACATATTTCAAGTTGATAAGTTACAACTACTTCAAATTCATCAAACGCAATGACTTTTTAGAATACAAGTGATGAACCAACTTGTCAAAATCATTATAATGACAAATAATATAATGTAATGATTCATTATAATCAATTAAATTTATTAAGTTTTAAAAAATAATCATAAATTCCATAATTTTTAAAAAAATATAAAATATAAATAATTTAAAATATATTCTTAATTTCAATAATATTTATTTTTCCGACCTGGAGACTTAATTCAAACTTATTAAAACTCAAAATATTACTTAATAATAATATTGGCGTTAATAACTGAAATTTTTTTATTTGTAAATAAGGCAGGGATCGTTAAGACCTCAAGTCAAACCCGTTGCTACCTATTTTGGTTTGGTTCTAGTAAGAGAATCAATGATAATTTACATGAGCTCTGCAGTTTTAGTTTGCTAAATATTCTTTATAAAAAAAGAAAAAGGAAGAATCTACACCCATGACGTTGAATAACCTTTATTGATCCTCGTTATTGACAAGATGTTGATTAACCTTTAATCCTCGTTTATTGTCAAAATTTTGTGCTCGAATTATTTTTTATCACTGGTGTGGATTTAGAATTGTTTTCATCATCGAAATTAGGCCAACAAAATAAATGAAGATTTGTTTTTTAAACCTGAGAACTCTTGCGGTAATTTTGTTCATGGCAACTTGTAATTTTTATCAGATGAAAATAAATATATATTGATAACGATTAATATATATTTTAAACTTTCTATTTTTGCCCGTCTTCTATACTATGGTGTTAAAAGTTTACACCCTGTCGTAATTCTCAACGAAAAGCTATGTATGTATGACTCGCATGGATTTGAAATGCATGGGAATTGATTTGGATCCACCATCCCAAGAGATAATGGAGGAGATCTTCGAGGTTTCTCTGTCAGAGAGTAATGGATGAAAGGGGATCTGACTCTGCCCTGAAGCGAAGAATGCTAACATATGCAGATAAAAGAAGCAGAAGCATTTCGTCATTAAGACTTTGGATTGGAGAAGAATGAGGAATCTGAATACAAATGAGAGAGAAATACAAAAAAACAAATAATGAGCAGTCTGAAAGAAATTTAGAAAGAAAAAAAAAAAGAGAGGAATCTGAAAGCAACGCTGTTTCAACGCTGATTCAGATTCCCATTATAAAGAAATACAGAAAACAGAGGAATCTCAAAGCAACACTGATTCAGATGCCCATTATAAGGAAATACAGATAACAGAGGAAACTCAAGGCAGCACCGATTCAGATGCCTTGGTTGAATACATTTTCACAACTTACTTCCTTCAAAATAAAGGTAGGGACTTTGAGGTTGGAAACTGTTGTACATAAATGCTAAAAGAGCAGATGAATATGCATCTTCCGTCAAGATAGCTACCTTTCATCAAGGTACACATCCAATCAACCCTGAACTGCCTGGCTGAGGATGAGAATGCCTTATTCCAATCATATGCCGCGGTCAAATGTGAATCATGAAAATTATTGCTTGGGACTGAAGTATGTTAGCATTAGTACTACCTGGCGCATAGTAGGTCTTCGGACACTCTGCTCTTGTATACAGAGAAGAGCCACTAAGAATATATGCAGGGCTTCCTCCACCGGGACGTTGATAAGCCTGGGATCAATAATCTTCATAACTTCTTCTCTGTTCCAATTGGTCATCTTCTTCGCCCACCCTGTGATGTTCATATCCTCTTCAAATTCACTTTCACCAGCTGCCTTTTTGCCCGTGATGAGCTCAAGCAGAACCACTCCAAAGCTGTATACATCACTCTTCTGGTCCACTTTCATGGTTGAAGGCAAAAAATGATTTTACTTCTTTATATTTTATTTTGATGGATGAAAATATTGATAAAACAATGGAGCAATAGCTTATTGTATATATCACATATTTAATGGATGGAGAAAGAGTTCCACATTAAAATTTATTTGTCTTTTAAAAATCAAGGCTAGTACTTCACTATCAATGTATGAATCCTTATTGTGATTATTATCATAAATAGATTTATGAAAATATATAATGGTAGGATTTGGGTTAGATGGAGCTTCATTTATGAGAGATATTCATGAAGGTTTGACCTCTAAGTTGTTGTGAGAAGTATCTAATTTGTTATGCATTCATTCTATAGCACATTATTATGCATTCATTCTATAGCACATTATGAGACACTAGCTATATTTTAAATTATGTTTCGAAGTTTAATTATATTGATAAATTGCTCAATAAAATATATTTTTGGTTGGGAAAATATGCAAAAACACATGGAGAACTTACAAATTTAATTACATATTTCAAGTTGATAAGTTACAACTACTTCAAATTCATCAAATCCAATAACTTCCTAGAATACAAGTGATGAACCAGCTTATCAAAATCATTATAATGACAGATAATATAATGATTCGTGATAATTCAAAAAATTTATTAAATTTTAAAAATAATCATAATTTCAATATTTTATTAAATCTCCATTTTTTTCCATTTTTTTTTAAAAAACAGTAATTTTAAATATATATAAATAATTTAAAATATATTTTTAATTTCAATAATATTTATTTTTCCAAATTGAGACTTAATTCAAACTTATTAAAACTCAAAATATTACTTAATAATAATATTCGCGTTGATAATTGAAAATTTTTTATTTGTAAATAAGGCAGGGATCGTTAAGACCTCAAGTCAAACCCGTTGCTACCTATACCTATTTTGGTTTTGTTCTAGTAAATTGAGAATCATTGATAATTTACATGAGCTCTACAGTTTTAGTTCGCTAAATATTCTTTATAAAAAAAGAAAAAGGAAGAATCGAGACCCATGATGTTGAATAACCTTTGATCCTCGTTATTGTCAAAATTTTGTCCTCGAATTATTTTTCATCACTTGTCTGGATTTAGAATTGTTTTCATCACTGAAATTAGGTTAACAAAATACATGAAGATTTATTTTTTAAACCTGAGAATTCTTGCAGTAATTTCCATATGGCAACTTGTAATTTCCATATGACAAAGTGTTATAGGAGGTTTGTTACCTCCTAAGCTGATGTGGACCTGGGCCAGTGTCTTTAGGCTCTGATATTCTGAGCGGCTGGGTTTAGGAAAGCCCACCCTTCAGAGGAAGAGGAGTTTAGGAAGATCGACCATCCAAAGAGATAAAGAAGGAGATCTTCGAGGTTTCTCTGTCAGAGAGTAATGGATGAAAGGGGATTTGACTCTGCCCTAAAGCGAACAATGCTAACATATGCAGATAAAAGAAGCAGAAGCATTTCGTCATTAAGACTTTGGATTGGAGGAGAATGAGGAATCTGAAAACAAATTAGAGAGAAATAAAAAAAACAAATAATGAGGAGTCTGAAAGAAAATTAGAAAGAAACAAAAAAAAGGGACTCTGAAAGCAACGCTGATTCAGATTCCCATTATAAAGAAATACAGAAAACAAAGGAATCTCAAAGCAACACTGATTCAGATGCCCATTATAAGGAACTACAGATAACAGAGGAAACTGAAGGCAACACCGATTCAGATGCCTTGGTTGAATACATTTTCACAACTTACTTCCTTCAAAATAAAGGTAGGGACTTTGAGGTTGGAAGCTGTTGTACATAGATGCTAAAAGAGCACATGGATATGCATCTTCAGTCAAGATAGCTACCCTTCATCAAGGTACACATCCAATCAACCCTGAACTGCCTGGCTGAGGATGAGAATGTCTTATTCCAATCATATCCGGCGGTCAAATGTGAATCATGAAAATTATTGCCTGGGATTGAAGTATGTTAGCATTACTACTACCTGGCGCATAGTAGGTCTTCGGACACTCTGCTCTTGTATACAGAGAAGAGCCACTAAAAATATATGCAGGGCTTCCTCCACTGGGACGTTGATAAGCCTGGGATCAATAATCTTCATAACTTCTTCTCTATTCCAATTGGTCATCTTCTTTGCCCACCCTGTGATGTTCATATCCTCTTCAAATTCACTTTCACCCGCTGCCTTTTTGCCCGTGATGAGCTCAAGCAGAACCACTCCAAAGCTGTATACATCACTCTTCTCGTCCGCTTTCATGGTGTATGCATACTCTGTAAATTCAACATCTAATCTTAAATGGTACGCTACAGCAAAGGCCAGTGGCAAAACCACCGCAAAATAAGCAATACGCATACTATGAAGCACTTTTGACTTCTATATAATTGCTTTTATTTATAATGCAGCGCTGCTCTGCCTCTGCCTTGGCAATAACAGATGATGGACTTCAATAACAGACCATTTCGGAAAGCTAGCAACTCTGTTAAACATTGCAGCGACCCTCTACTAAAATTTAAAGATGAAACAACCACTTCAAAATCGACGACGTCAAAATTTAAAGATGAAACAACCACTTACCTGGAGCTATGTAGCCAAAGGTGCCTGCAACTGAAGACATATATTCAGACGTACCAGATTGATGCAAGAGTTTGGCTAGGCCGAAATCTGCAAGACGAGCTTCAAAGTTGGAGTCCAAAAGAATATTGCCGGACTTCACGTCGCGATGAAGGATGGCCAGCCCACAATCGTGATGAAGATAGCTCAACCCCTGCGCAGTTTCCACTGCAATTTTGTATCTGGTGTTCCAATCCAGAGGCGTGGCATTGTTTCCATGAAGCAACTTAGCCAGGCTTCCGTTCGGCATGTACTCATACACCAGAAGATTAGTGTCATGGTTGAAGCAAAACGCCAGCAATTTAACAACATGTCGATGGCGGATTCTGCCCAGAGTTTTGATCTCTGCAGAGAAGCCATGAGCATTTGAAGAGCCTATCCGCGTAAGTTTTTTCACTGCAACTACTTCCCCATTGGGCATGATTCCTTTATACACAACACCCTCTCCGCCTTGGCCGATGACATTCTCTTCTTTAATGCATTCCACCACGTCATCAATTCCAAAGCTGAGTGATTGGAAGGGCGTCATCTTCCATGGCCTGCCCTCGCTATCTTTCTTCTTTTTCTTAATTGTGACTGCTCGAATTGCCAACACCAACGAACAGAAGAAGAGAATTCCAAGCGCTAAGAGAGGCAAGAGAAGTTCAAGCTTGATGTGTACTCGGACGAGCGACCCTTTGACACTAGAATTACAGTTGCCCAACTGTTCTCCGCACAAGTAGTGATTCCCTGCAAAAGAGCTTGCTTTTAAATGAGATAATAGACCCTCTGGCACAACACCGGAAAAGTTATTGAAAGAGAAATCCGCCGAGATCAAGCTCGTCAATGCATCAAATTCTTTGGAAATGCTCCCGTTGAAGTGATTTCTGGATAAGTTTAAAGAGTTGAGAGATCTTATCGTGGCGATTTCCACTGGGAGGGGGCCGCTGAATTCGTTCTGACTAAAATCAATTTTTGTCAGATGAATAAACTTAGCAATATCCTTAGGAATCTTACCAGAAAGTCTGTTTTTGCTGAAGTCGACAATTTCAATCTGGCTCAGACTACCAATGTCTATGGGAACTTCCCCAGACAATCTGTTTCCCGATAGTTTTAAAGTTTTTAGACTGGGCATCCTTGTGATTTCCAGTGGGATGGGACCGCTGAATTCGTTCTGGCTAAGATCAATGAGTCTTAGAGAAACACAGTGACTAATTTCCCTGGGAATCATACCAGAAAGTTTGTTTGAGGTGAGATCAATGTATGTCAGATTACTACAGTTGCTTATCTCCCTGGGAAGCATTCCCGAAAACCTGTTTTTGCTGAAACCGATCTCTTCAATTTTACCCAGTCGGCTAATCTCTGGCGGTACATTACCTGTTAGTTGATTCCCATCAATCATAAGCTGCCGCAAATCAGATAATTTCCACATAGACGAAGGAATAGAGCCACTCAAACTATTATTGGAAATTATCATTATCTGTAACGTCTAGGATACATTATTAATTAAGTCAGGGATGCTCCCACTGAGATTATTGTTGTCCAAGTGGATCACAGTCAGCAAGGGTAAGTATAGCAAGCCTTCAGGAATCGAACCATTCAAATAATTTTGCCCCACGTGGACTTGAACCAGCGAATCGCATTTGCCGAGAGAGTCAGGAATCGATCTGACAAATGAATTATTTTTTATATCTAATATTTGTAGCCTTCTGCCCTTGCAGAGATTCGTAGGGATGGAACTACTGAGCCTGTTGGAATCAAGATGCACTTTTAATAGCTTTCCACTTATGCCCAGTTGCTGGGGCACGAGACCTGTGAAATTGTTCTCCGAAAGCCACAAGACCTCCAAATTTGGCAAGTCCCCAATGAAAGATGGAATCCTACCATGTAGTCTGTTATTGGACAGATACAACTCCCTCAACTCTCTTAGCTCCGCGAGTTCCACGGGTATTTCACCAGAAAGACCGTTAAAAGTTAGATCCAGGGCTTTTAAGGTCACAAGCTGACCCAGTTGATGAGGGATAGGGCCTGTGAGGTTACAATGAAACAGAGAGAGTTCTACAAGGTTGCTCAAATTTCCTATCTCAGGAGGAATCCCACCATCGAATGAATTTCCCGACAAATAAAGTGTTTTCAAATTCCCCAGTTTTCCAAGCTGGCCCAGTTGATGAGGGATAGGGCCTGTGAGGCGACAATAGGACAGATCGAGTTCTACAAGGTTGCTCAAATTTCCTATCTCAGGAGGAATCCCACCCTCGAATGAATTTCCCCACAAATTAAGTGTTTTCAAATTCCTCAGTTTTCCAAGCTCTCCGGTTATTTTTCCACTCAAACTGTTGGAAGAGATTGAAAGATATTCCACACTTTTTAGGTTCCCATACTCAACAGGAATGCTGCCCGAGAAGGCATTCCATCCGAGATCAAGATGGTTGAGCTTCAGGAGATAGGCCAAATCCAGTGGCAACGCCCCTGACAAATAGTTGTCAAAGACGTCGAGGACCTCCAGGTTCCTCAATTTTGATATGTTTGAGGGAAGACTTCCAGTGAGGAGGAAGTTATAGGAGACATTGAACACCTTTAGATTCCTCAAGTTTGATAGATTGGAGGGGAGGCTTCCAGTGAGGCTGTTATTGGAGAGGTCCAGCAATCGGAGCGATGACAAATTTGCGACATGAGAGGGGAATGGGCCTGAAATAAGCATTGACACCACTCGACCCATGGGGATTTAGAGACACCACTCGACCCATGAGGTCACAATGGACACCAATCCATGAGCAATAGGTGGTGTTATGGGAGAGTGTCCAGGTATGCAACATGTTGTAAGGATCAAGGAGGGCTGCTTTCACTGAAATGAGCGCATTGGCATCTCCATAGATTGATGAATTGCGGAGGGCAGCTGATGATGGGCGTAGAAACAGGGTGAGGATGAAAAGAGGCAAGAGAACGGAAAGATTTTGCAACTTCATATTGCAGTGAATGGGCCTGTGAGATGGTAAATTTGCGACATGATAAGGGAATGGGCCTGAAATAGCCATTGATTATAGATTTAGTGTAGTAATGAAGATCCAATAATCAAACAGAGATTTCTAAAATGCCAGTAAGCCATGTGAGATACAGAGCATGATGATATTTTTAAACTGCCATAGGAACCCATTTAATATAAACAAAAATAAAAGCCACGGAGACATCGATAGACTTGGAACAACATAATTTTTTATTTTAAAATACATAGAAATAAAGTGAAATTTTGATTAAAACATAAACGGTCAATCTTAAAGCTATCCGCCGGAAATAACAAGTTTTTATAAATTTAAAATTTTTAACCAAAAATAATA
>APFE030898528.1:0-12007 GCA_000404065.3 Pinus taeda
TTTTAAGGCTTAGTAATAATATAGACTATACACATGGTACAAAACCACCACCCAGTGCCTCTAAGGTGAATAGTTGGCTTAGTGGTGCTCATGGAGACCATCTAAGGGATGGTTATTAGAGCCTTGAACATTGTTCAAGGATGAAAACTAGTCCCTGAGGGCCCAAAATAGGTGTAACATAATGTTCATGGTCCATGTATAAGTTCCCAAGTCACTTCAATACAACCCCTATAAAGAAAATATTTTCCCCACATATGTTGTATGGACAATGTTTAATATTTTCCTTTAGTGCCTAATTCCTATTGACTGCTACTATAGATTTTGGAATATCTAGCATGAAAAAGTGTTTGAAATTTTTCAAGTTATATGTTGATGCCTATTGCTACACTTTTTATCTTTAAACCTCTATTATTCTAACAGTATATAGTTGTATCATATAAAACCTCAAGCCATAGGCTTGGTAACACCCTTCAAATAATCTTTACTCTCATTTATTAAATATTTTGTATTTTCACTTTTCAACTTTAGTCGCAAAGAAATAATAAATCTGGTTAACAATGAGTAAAATCCATCAAAAGTGCTACCTAAAGTTGTGGTTATTTTATCTATTAGAGATGATGAAACTATTTTTGAAATTAAAGATATCAATATGTGACATAGTAATCATGATCATTTATGGGAATTCTTACCTATAACTATTCATCTGACACATAAGTTTGGTTCAATTACAAGAATAGAGGGGAGGGAAGGGTTGAAGGAGAACATCAATGAGGAAAGAGCAAAGGAGAGTCTTGGGAGAAAATTTAGGTTTTCCCTAGGATCCAAGGGGGACGAAGTGATTCATGGAAGGACACTAAAGCACAAAAACACAATAAGAGATAGGCAAGGAACTAGAAAATGGAGGATGCTTGGGGAGGGAGGACTCTACTATGAGGTTGGAGGAGCTTGTCTGATAGTGTCTAGTAAACTCAATTGAAGTTGAAGATTAGGAGCACTCTTTTATGCATGACACAAGGGAGAAAAAGAGGCTCGAGATTATGATATTCGAGGAGGCGCTTGAATGTGTGGAGTGTTGAGAGGTTTGTCATTGATGTGAAAGCAAGGCCATTGATGAATTGGAAGCAACCCTTGATAGGTTACATGTCTCATAAGTCTTCTTGAGAAATATTCAAGCCTTCTTAAAAGAATACCACTAAGGAATTCACTATCCCCTGAAGTTGATTGTAATCCCTTGCCTAAAAGAATTCAAGGTCACACAGTGTGCTGAGCAAAAGGTTCAAGGCTCTCATAATGTGAGGAAACAATTACATAGTAAAAATGCAATAGAGTATGAATAGCGTAAACATGTGTGTAGATCAATAAATAATAAACATATGTATGCCTATGTGTTGATTACATGCATATGGTATCACAGTCTCAAATATGTGTATGGTGACTTATCTAGTGGGTATTTGGTCCGACCTTGAGAAGGCAGAGGAGCATTAATTATCATGGTTGATCACATGACTTAGACACCTCAAGTGTCCCTACAACACTTTGTACCTTACATGAGGCATCTACATTCTTTGCAAAGAAGATGACAATTGAGGTAATGAACACATTATTTGATGATGGTTGGATGTCATTGTCCTAACATGGGTTGGGGGATGTCACTATTTGTATAAAGTCATTGTCAAATTACATAAACTATATATCATCGTCAAATAGCCTATGTTCAATAGACATGGGCATCTTGAGTGTAAAAGCTTCCTCGATTCTACAAGAGGTTTCTATGGTAGACATCTTGAAGGAAGGATTTTGAAGTATTTTGATAAAGTTTTTTTTTGAAGTATAGTTAAAGGCTTGAACCTAAGAGGATCAGTGTCCTCATATTGACCAGGTTGGTGCCTAGATTGGCCTAAGAGGCTTGGTGTCCTCATTTAAGTTTGGCGCCTCGAAGAATTAAAGAACTTATATTACAAGTTGGAGCCTATATTTATAAATGAGGATTATAGTCTTCACTATATTTAGTAAAGTTAATTTTTTTGTTCTACTTCTTATGTTATGGCTTAACTTTTTAACTGGCATAATATAACAATTGTAAGAAATATCGATTCACCCCTCCCTCTCAGTATTTCCAACAAGGGTTGAGACATCTTTGGACCTACCAGAGCCCATGCTTTTGTTGTTTATGTGATAGATAATTATTTGCCACCTGTGTGTTTGCTGAGACCCTCTCTCTGGCACTATAATTCTATAATGGTTAGTAACGACAGCAAAACTACATGTACAAACTAGAATTATGTTTCAACATATATTTTCTAAGTTGATATTCAAATCTGTCATTAGGTAATGGAGAGATTTTGCAGTGATGTTTCAAACTATTTATTGTTCAGAATTTGAAACCCTCATCATATAGCCTATATCAACAAGCTCATCTGCTGTCCAAGGTCACCTTCAAATAATTAGGAGGTTGAGAATAGGGGAGTGTTCTCCAAATAGATCTATTGACCTCAGAGTGCAATGTACCAATTGTGCTTTCCATGAGGTGGGACATTCCTTCAACCAATCTAACAAACTCTTCAAAATAGAAACATGTGCCAAGATGGTAGCTCTCATTTCATAAATCCATCTCTCTTTGTAATGAGGTCATGGTAATCTCATTAAATTCTACTTATAATGATTGTTCCAACTTCCACCTCAAGCCTTGACAATGCTCTTTCTAAATTCAACTCTACTGGTAATCCTCTCAACATTGCCTCAATTCTGGTGGATGGTTAAGAGTTTAAAACAAGTCTAGGCTGATGCGTTTCTATTCTCAAACAACTCAATTCATTTTCCAACTTATGCTGAATTTAATGATAGATATTAGCAGAAATGATTCCCTCCAACAGTGTCATAAAAACACTTATAGATGGACTATTGCTTTCATTCCCTCCAACAATCTAACAATTTTGGAAATACATCTCAATATTTTAGTTTATATATTTTACTAAAAAAATATTTATATTATCAACATAGTTATCTTTAAATATATATGATTAATATATTTGAATTAATAAATTTTAATTAAGACATTAATTATATAAAAAATAATAATTAATAAATATTGAATCAATAAACACATTAAAATTATGTTATTATTACATAAATCAAATTAAAGAGTCATTTTTCCAACATTGATTGGGCACTTTTCAAACAATTTTGTGGGAAATTTTCAAATTTCAAGGGCTTCTAAAACAATTTGGTGTTGAATCATTTTGAGACGCTTTTCAGCAAACAGATAAACCCGTTTTTTGAGGAGCATTAGCCAATGCACACATTATAGATAGATTATTAGCTCCACTATACTTGGGGAGTATCGTGGAGCATTAACAGGTGAGGCACTCCTGGAAACAACCCTTCCAGACCACCAAAACAGGTTTACGAGCTATGCAGTTACAACCATTCTTTCTGTGAGATTCGATCTTCCACTGTTTTTTCCTAAAAGAAGTATTTTACCCTTTTTCCTTATAAATTAGTTTTTTGAATAAATTATTATCTCCGGTAGGTGAATATGGAAAAAAAAATCTATGTTCTCTCTTTGATTACACTTTTGCCCTGCAGAAAAGATAGGTTGTAGAAACTGTGGGGCACTTCAATCGACAAATTTTCCTTTAAATTAGCTTGAATACACAAGCAATTGCTCCCAGTAGGGGTAAATGTAATGTCCTAGACAATAACAAGGGTCAAACTAACTGCTATCAAACTAAGTGACCCGAAGTTTAAACTTCAAAACTAGGACACCAGACAACCTGAACTCTAACCCTACTTTCCGAACAGGACACCACGTAGAAGGCACACCGGTCTAGATATGCTCTTTAGTAGTCCATGCCACCCATACCGCTGCCCATAGGTGGGCCTTCCTTCTCATTCTTCAGAATCTCAACAATGACGCACTCTGTTGTGGTTAACAACGAGGACACACTTGCAGCATCAACCAAAGCAATTCTGATCACTTTCAGGGGATCAATAATCTTTGCCTTCACCGTGTCAACGTATTCACCTTTGACAACATCGTAGACAAGGTCAAGATTATCTTGCTCTAGTAATTTCCCAACAACCATTGCACCTTCCACACCGGCACTTGCAGCAATTGTATATGCAGGCATCTTCAATCGTATATGCAATTTGACCTTTCTAAGGCAGAGTTCGTCATTTTTTCCTGAGGCAGGGTTTGGTGACCCTTTCCTCAAGTAATTTGGGCCTTCACTTCCTTCTTTTTATGTGCTGCCAATTCATGCAGATTTGTAGACGGAATTATAACATCCTTGACGATATCTTAGAGATCATTTTCTTCCAAAAACAATGTTACCTTGGCTTTTGATGACAAGTATTTGGAAGCACCATCTAATTTGTCCTCAAATTCGAGACTTGTTGCTGCCATCTGTGAGATCTATTTTACAAACTTTTCAGATCTGAAAATAAAACAAAAATATATCCGCAAGAGTAGTTAGTCCTTCAAGCAACAATAATGAAACCCTCTAACTGCTGGTCTTTGATTCTGGTAGTTTATCTACTGTTGTGAACCCTTGAGGATCTCAATTAGAGATGATCCTCTCATACCATGTAAAAATTTTCTAATTCATGATGACAACTGTCCTGTGTTTCCTTCTCAAATAACTCAGATCTTGAATTACTTTAATAACATAACAAAAATTTTGAACATGCAACAGTCACACATATAACTAGAAAACATAAACAGTGGAAGCAAAATAACTTTTCAAGTACACACATAATTCTGTCCTTCAAATCAGCTTATCATTAATGATCAAAACTTACAAGGACACGTCAAAACTGAGGTTTTCAGCTTCCTGGACATTCAGATCTGCTTGCTGGTAACTCAGATCTGCTCTATCTGCTTGCTGGATACTCAGACCCACACTTTACTGAATTGTTATACAACACTATTCAATCTGGATTCTGATCTGACTTGGCTCCTCTCTTGTTGTTTCAATCTTCTTAGCTGATCTTTCTCTGATCTCCCGAGTCTTTTTGATGTCCAAATATGTGCGTATACAATTTCTGTCATCTTGTCCTATTTATGCTCTAAGATTCTAAGTGAGATAATTAATCTCCCCTATATTAGTAACTAATCTCCTTAATCTGAGCAACCACCTTTTCTCAACAATGATATGCACAGCTAAGATTAGATCTAAATCCTACTCACTAATATTCTGAAAATCTCTAGAATATTTCATATATATTTTTAAGAGTTAGGAGATCTAGAGAAATTGATCTTTCACTTTTATTTACTTAGTGAAATTACAAGATGGTATTATTTCCCCGTT
This sequence comes from Pinus taeda, assembly GCA_000404065.3. NCBI lineage: Eukaryota > Viridiplantae > Streptophyta > Pinopsida > Pinales > Pinaceae > Pinus > Pinus taeda. The sequence goes on from APFE030898528.1 coordinate 5,310, forward strand.
TTACTGGGTGGTCACCAAAACTTGTCTTGAACGACTTCTCACAAATTCAGACCTTACATGTGTAAGAAGTGCCTACACGAGTTACACTTATCGACATATCATGTATACCTTGTACCTAGTTCCAAATCAAAGCGAAGGTCTTAGCAGAATGCCATTCGTCACGTGTTGCTGGTCCACTGGCTTCTTTAAGACATATAACAACAGGAGTAATTTCTTTTAGAATGGTCTCTAAGAAGAGGTGAAAAATATATGTTGCTTCATGTGAGACTTATTAGAGGAATAAAATAGAGACTGTGAGAAGTCCATGACTAATGTATGCCTTGCCCATTCCGAATAAAAAGTGAGAATCCATTAACATTGTCTTTAGAAGTAGTGAGAATCCATTAACATTGTCTTTAGAAGTTTTCCTCAGACCGGAGGGAAAATCTCCATCTTTGTTATGGCCCACTGATTGACTAAACATGTCTATTTTATTTCCAGGGTGCTACTGACAAAGCCTCACATGCCACATGACTATAGGCTGCATGGATTTAAGAAAAAACAGTTTGGAGTTAGAAGAGCAAACTAGGTTTTAAGAGAAATTGTTGAATGGCAGCTTTAGGGTAACAAAAATTAGTAGTATTAATTTGAAATTTTAACAAAATAAAGTTTATTGTGTAAAGTTGGTTATCCCACATGCAAAATATAAGTGAGCAAAGATATGCCTGAAATCTTTAGATGAGCTATTAAGCCTGATAGGAAAGTATGCTTGGGAATGTTTTCATGTGGGTAATCTGTGAGAAACATATTCCTAGATCAAGTGTAGTGTACATATTCCTCTTGGACAGGCATGGATTCACATCCAAACCTATCTAGAAAAGCATTTTGGGGAAATGCTTCAAAATTGTGCCTTGAGTGGCTGCACCATGGAGCAAACTTTCATTGGCGTAAGTGTGAACTCTGAGGGGACTTTCATTGGCATAAGGTGTGAACTCCAAGGGGTATTTATTCTCCCAAAATTGCTCAGGACATGCACCCAATCTCATTCATTTAGATCAAAGTGAGAATGGAACACCTCAACAGTGAGCCAATTAATCATGAGAATGGAACACCTCACAGTGAGCCAATCACCCATTGGCAGGAAAAGCCATTTTATCCTATATATATTGTTGAAGCATTTTTCTTTTCATATTAATAAAGGCTCTATTTTGAGGGTTGCATTTTTCTTTTCATATTAATAAAGGCTCTATTTTGAGGGTTTTCCATAAATATTTGAATGTTCTTCTTTATTGTCAAATAGTCAACATTTTATTCCAAAATTCAGAATTATGTTTCAGATTCAGGTATTTCAGAACAATTATATGTTTTTGTTCTTGTCTATATTTTTGTTTGGAATAATTTATAAAGATATAACAGTCAGGTGGTTTCAACTTTTAGCTGTTTCATCAAGTAGATTTCAGTATAATAGCGTATTCCAGTTCTATTTATCAGACTGTATTTGTTCAGGAACGTTACATGTCATATTTGGCCATGATATAATCATATAACTGTTTACTATTTTAGTATTGCAGTGACTTAATCAATGGACATAGGATGCTTGTAAGAGATTAACTGCATACTTGAGATACATTTTGGGCTTGTTTGGGTACACCAAACTTTGTTTATAAGATCTTCAATACCTGTTCAGGTACACCAAACTTTGTTTATAAGGTCTCCAATAAAGAGAGTTACTTTACTTCATTGTTACTCCAGAATGAAGTATTTTCTCTTAGCCTGTCATTAACCCTCTCAGTATTAACTGTTTAACATGTTCTCTAATTTGTTTAAACCATCAGCAGATTTTTGTTATAGTTGATGCATTTTTAGTGGGAAGATACCATGTTGTTTGAACACTTTATTTAGTTTATTTTTTGTACAAATGTTCTCATGAACAATGTTTCTATGGATGTCACGATTTGTTAAAAGTGATGACTCATAAATAGTGAGCACCTTATTCACATCCACCTACTCATTGTTTAAATTTTATATTGAATCACAATGTAGGCAATTCCAGGGATGCTCCTCGCTTTAGTGCTCTGTTTTAATTATCAAAAGAACATGGATCTTGGCAATGATACAAAATTTCCTGTTATGAGGGGCTGCAAGTATGTTTGGCATGCACTTTTAGGATATATGACTGGTCTGATTGATGCTCTTGTTGCAGGAATCTTGACACGATTACCACAGCCTGCACTTCTGTATTTGGTATTGATTAGCATCATGCACTTTAAACTGGATAACTTGCAAGTTAAAAATATATTTATTTGGCATCTTCATTGTGCTATGGTATTCCTCAATTTACAAACTAGAGAGTTTTCATGTCATTGTCTACTTTGAGAATACAAATGAAATTGCATAGATTCCCTTTGAGAATACCTTATTGGAAACCTGTTTTAATTTTTTTGCCAGTTCACTCACTTATTTCTTCCATTTTCTTTTTAGTATCCTTAGATGAAATGGCATTTTTTAATTTTTGGAATGGGTTATAGTTGTTAGGAAGTATTGAATAGTTCAGAGAATTCCTTCTTTCATGTATGAATGGATTTGTTTACCTTTGGACACCTATTAATATAAAGTGTATTCTGTCTTAGATGAAATGGCATTTTTTAATTTTTGGAATGGGTTATAGTTGTTAGGAAGTATTGAATAGTTCAGAGAATTCCTTCTTTCATGTATGAATGCATTTGTTTACCTTTGGACACCTATTAATATAAAGTGTATTCTGTCTCCAATGAAGCGATATTTGGAATTGCCTTGCACTATCAATATAATCAGAATGTTGACCTTTAATCAAAATGAACGAGTCCGTCTTCCATAATTTTCCAGGGTTCTAACATTAGAAAATACTCTGATTGCATTTGATTTCGTGTATAAAACGTATTTTCCCATTGGCTGTTACATTGTATTTTTGATGCCCACCTCTAGTATTGTTGTCGGCTGGAGTCAATGAGTTTACACTAGATTCTTTTTTTAGAGACTTGAGGTGTTTGATGTTTCTCATATTGTGTAACTGCAATGATGAATGGACCAATAAGTTTAACCCAATTAATGGTACGGAACTTTTGTTTAAGGTCCATTTTTGTCGATTTAACTTCATCCTATTGCCATTGAAAAATTAGAGCCTTCAAGGTCATGCACATAACTGCCACTAGAATGTCAATTTCCAACAGCATGGAGCTCAAGTAAACTTCTTGTGCTGCAATAAGTCGATACATGTTCCATTGTGTACCTAAACAATTATCTTTCAAGATTTAAACATGCTTCTTGCCTACATCCAACTCAGTTGATTGTCAAGTCACAAAGCATTAGGGCTAAGTTCAAAAAAACGTGGAAATGTGGACAAGTTTCCAAAACAAGAACACTAGGAAATGTGATCCCCCCATATAAAAATTGCAAAAACTATAGATATATAGTTTTTTTATTATAAATAACACATTATCTTGCAAGAAAACAACAAATGATACACTTAAATGACATTTTAGAAGGAAACCCTTCTCTGTATTATCTCTCATAGATGATTACATGATGTAAAATCCCATAGCTTGGTGGTCTTGACTAATGCCAATTCCATACCCTCATACATGATAAAATCCAATGGAAACAGTACAATTTTATGAACCTTGAAATCTTGAGAATTGTTAAGTCTGTTGATTTCTAAATGGGATATGAAATTCTACTTTCTCTATATGAAGTTTAATGAGGTTGGAGCTACTCTACTGCCATCGAAAATTTAGAGCCTTCAAGGTCATGCACATAGCTACCACTAGAATGTCAATTTCCAACGACATGGAGCTCAAGTGGTCTTCTTGTGCTAAAATAAGTTGAGACGTGTTCCATTGCGTACCTAACCAATTAATCTTTCAAGATTTAGATCACAATGATTGTCAGGTCACAAAGCATTAGGGCTAAGTTCCACAAAACGTGAAAATGTGTACAAGTTTCCAAAACAAGAACACTAGAAGATGTGACCCCCTGCCCCCCAAAATGGCTACCTAGGGGAAATGTGGTATATAAAAATTTCAAAAACTATAGACATAGTTTTTGTTTTGATAAATAACACATTATTTTGCAAGAAAACAACAATGATACACTTAAATGACTTTTTGAAGGAAACCTGTCTCTATATTATCTCTTATAGATGATTACATGATACAAAATCCCATAGCTTGGTGGTCTTGTCTAATGCCAATTCCATACCCTCATACATGATAAAATCCAGTGGAACACCACAATCTTGCTGACCTTAAAATCCTGGAAATTGTTAAGTACGATGATTTATGAATGGAATATGAAAATATATTTTCTCTATATGAAGTCCTATGAGATTGGAACCACTCTAAAGATCTTGAAACAATTAATGGTTGTTGAGAAATCAATGCAAGTAGATTAGGGTTTGATTCATCTTTCTTGATAATTACTTGTGAGTTATGTCGGCTTATTTTACTTCTTTATTATCTTAGCTTTCATCAAGAAATTACCATATTATGTTTGTATGAAGATAACAAAAAAAAAAGACACAAGATGTAGGCACTATGCCAAGGAAAAACCCCCCTCGAGGGGAAAACCTAGTCAAAAATTCTCTTCCTTCAATAGTTTTCTTTGAGACTCTTCAACCTACACATAGACCAAACCTTCCCTCCACACCTAGTCAGTTCTTCCAGATCTTTGACCCCTTTGCAGCAACACTTCCACCCCAGCAACTTCGATTATAAAAACAACTTACGGCATCAGGAAGCAACTGGCAGCATCAATACTTGGAAGAATTTGATCTGCTGAACTAGGGCATGAAAGAGAGAGAGAGTATCACCAAAACTTCAATTTCTTCCTTCTCTTTGATCTTGACCCTATTTGCACTCCTTTTGGCTTCCTTGATACACTTCGCACTTTTTTTGGCTTCTAGAGAGATATCGAACTAGCTTGAGATGTGATACTCCAAATGAATTCGATCTCCTTCATTTTATAGGCTCCAGGTGAGGTCGAATAGGTGTCCTTTAGGCCGACTTGATCTCCATTAGTCCGACTTGGTGTGGAGGTTACATAAATCATATTTTACTCAATAATAAACTTTTTTACATGATTCCGAAGCACAAAAGGGGTATCTTTAATTGTACAACGACTATATTGACTCAATATTAATCATAGGAGTCCACAATGCAGAATTCCACGAATAGAATCATGACCAAGCATCAATCCAAGCGGGAATGAGTGAACTAAAGAATAAAAATTCTCTAGAAAAATCAGGTTATGAAAACCACCAACCCAGGGATCTAGGTGTGTATCTGTGGTCAAAGCTCTATGACCAACACCACCCTCCCTACTTTGGGACCTAGACATCAACACAAGGTGTTGACCAGATGTCCTCCCAAGCAATGCATTACTCACAAAGGCTCAATGAATCTCTCTCTATCAAACTGATTGGTAACCAACATGCTATCAAAACTTTGAGAGATTTACTTATACAAACACAACCCCAATCAACAATACACTTTCAAATGTACATAATCAAATAAAAACCTCTAGGGTCTTCCAGACAACTTGATGTTACTTTTCAACTTTCCATAGTAGGGCTTAGAGCTTTCCCAATGAATCTTGATAGAAGATTCCTCAACCATGCAACTTCCTTTTCTACTTCTCATGCAACAACATATTTCATAAATCGATCCAACTTTTCTTATCTTAGCAATATTTCAAAATACATTCTCTAATTTTCTTCTCTCACTCATGTCCTTTACTAAAACTTACAGTTGTTAGTCCTAGTCTAGTGCATGACACATGAAGTAGATAACCATATTTGTCACTCCCTCTTAATCAAAGAGGATCTAATCATTCATGTACAAGGAATATTCTCAACCATCCTCTTATCCTAAGGAGATTTCTTTCATTTGTGCTCCTTCTCAATCTAGGGAGATTTATTTCATTCAAGTTCCCTCTTAAGTATCACCAACTTCATATCTGACCACCACCATATCTGACCAAATGGGCAACTTCATATTTGACCACCACCATATTCATTATTTGAGTATAAAGTTGAGGGCGTGGATCTTTTACCATGCATATTTTATACAATACCCATAGGGGCATTTTAACAATTGCGAAATATGACACTTGACATGATAGGACTTTAGATTTTGCATTGAATTTTCCAAACTAACATTGCCAACAAAATTTAAAATATAGGCAAATAGATTTAGACTCCTCAAAGGATTAGATCATACTCAACTCCTTTTTTTCCTTGTAGTGTGGCTCTTCCACTGGCTTTTCTGCAATCCTCTAGATGGTGTCTACCATGTTCCTGCCTTCCCCTACTCTTCATACCACTAGACCAAATACCCCGCCACCCTCCCCCCCCTCTCTCCTTGTTGTCCATTCTCCCTTGAAATAAAAATCCAACACATGCACCTAACTAACGGAGGCCCACTCCATTTGTTCCCACATCCCTCGCCGATCGCCAAGAAGGCTTCATCCTTGCATATTTTTTTCCATCCCTGCATCGCTTTCCCGTCAAGCAAATGGTTTCTCCAGCCTGTGGGAGTATGCCAACTACTTCGTGCCTCCCAAATTTTATTATTATATATTTTTTTTATGTATCCAAGAAACCTGCATGCGCTCAGGTACAAGCTAGTTCTCTTCTATGTGGCCCAATGTAGTTACAAAGAAGCATGTCCAACTAATATATATAT